>ML218391.1:0-14159 GCA_004785975.1 Popillia japonica
TTTTTTTTTTTAACAATGCACACAACTCACCGATACTTGTTTAGTGTGCCATGGAAAATAAGCATTCTCAAAGATTTATGTCATACTTCGTCGTTTGCAGCTTGTGAGTTACTCATCCGTTAAGTGCGTTTACATTATTGCTATAGAGTTGAAATAGATAACAATAACGAAAACAATGTTTGTACAGATCAAGACAAAGGTCTTGAAAAAAAGTTTTTATTCACGGAAAGTGAGTCAAAATTCTTAGTAGAACTTGCAGAATGATTAACGAAAACTATCTTCATTTACCTCCGATGACAAAAGGTAAATTTAAAAAAAATCCTAATTTATTAAAAAAAAAAATGTACACTACTGTGTAAAAGAATTCTTTTAATTGAAATGGATTATAAATACTAATTTTACAGTACGATACCAGCGATATTTCTCGTCAAACAGCGACAAGCACGTCAAACCCTACAAATCTAAATGATTTGTGGGCATCAGCACTAAATGCTTGGCGCTCAATTTCTATTAATCATGGATATGCCACAAAATATTATTTCGGACGTTATACTTAGTATACAAGGCAATCCAAATTAAGTGTTCACCATTGGTAGTACTTTTCACGCTCTTTTACACGGAAGAATAAAAAAAAACAAATGAGCAGTACGTTTTCGAGTTTTGCCGAAAAATATGTTTCTTTGAAATGGAAACCCCTGTATATTATATCATTACCATTTTTCGGCAAAACTCTAAAACGCGCTGCTCGTTTTTTTATTCTTCCGTCTAAAAGAGCGTTAAAAGTACTACGAGTTTGCTAATTTAAACAATCTTGCATCTTTAATAATAACAAAGTTACCAATGGTTTTACCAATGGTGAACACGTAATTTGGATTGCCCTGTATATATACTGGCTGTTTGTTTAGTTTTAACTTTTTTTTACCAGAAGATAGTATATTCCGCAGATAAGGGCGATAAGTATCCAAAAAATTGCATTTTTACATCGTGTAATAATCGAGATATTAAAATTCAAAATAGCAAAGTTTAAATGAGGGTTAAACGTAAGACCAGCTTGTTTGAGAAGTTGCGGTACGTTTTATCATCGTTACATGTCATGTTATAGTGCAATGTAAGCAAAAGTATGTTTGTGCTGTCTGTGAAGACTAGCCTGTGAGGTCATTCGCCATTCAAAAAGTTTAATATTATTGATAGGCGCTATTGATAAATACGTAAACAGAGGAGTATCGGAACGACTGCCTTAGTATTGTTTACTATTGGATAGGTGATTGACACGTAAAAACACTGGTCGAGAATACATACGTATTATTTGGGCGAGAAAACTTCGAACAGCTGTTATAAGGTAGGTAAAAATACTGTGTGTGTTTCTCAACAGGTGGGTCCATGTGTATATCTCGGTTAATACACTATACATAATATAAGTATACATGCAATTTTTTGTAAAACGCTTTTATTTTCCGAATACTATCTTGTGTTAAAAAAATGTTAAAACTGAACAAACACCCTGTATAGTACCTATATGTATTTTTATGACCTTTTTGTACGTATCTTATTTTCCTGATATTTAGCTTTTGGCATAAATTTGATCTTTATTCGAATTAGAGTGTTGTAATTGACCTAGAAGTGGAAAAAAAATCAGGAATAATATCCTAGTAATAACCTAGAAAATTAGTCGATAGAATGTTGCTCGCACCGTGCTTCTAATTTCTCAATCGTGTTCACCGCTGCCTGGTGGACCAGTTCCTTGATACGTCTCCAAAGAAAAAAGTCCACAAGCATCAAACAAAGAAGTGCGACTTTGACGTTAGATTTTGACAATAAATCTTTGAGAACGCTTATTTTCCAAGTATCGATGAATTATATGTGCATTTTTGAAAGAAACTTAATTATCTCTAACTATTAGGTATAGGATATGTGGGATATGAAAGATGTAAAATTAGACACCGAAGAAGACCAACTATTAAAACACGGGGGTGCCATCTAAGAAAATTAAGTTACGTTTCTTCAAAATTTCGAAAACGGAACGCCATAGTCAAATGTGGGCAGCCGTTCTCGTAGCCAAAACATACTCATTGTGAATCCTAAATTGATATTCGAAAAAAACGTGTGTTCTCTAACTTTTTGAATAAATGTCTGCTATAGCAATTTTTTTTAGAAAAAATCGAATAACTACAAAACGCTCAAGTCAAATTGCAAAAACATAGGCTGTGCAATTTAAAATAACAAAGTTGATGTCGATTCCCGCTAAAACCGGAAGCACTAGAAATCTGAAAATATTTTAGTTGAAGAGAACATAACTGATTACATATAGGTATATAATACTGAATTTTCAAATTTATATTTTGGCCAGAACTCCATAAACTTCTAATGCACGGTCTCGAAGTCCTGTATGTATGTACATATTATAAAAATAAAACTCAAGTTAACTCGAAAAATAGTTTTGTAGTAATATAGTTTTGTTACTTACTAAGTAATGTAATTCAAATTTTAGCTATATGATAATTATAAAAGAAAAATGGTATTAATTTATCTAAGCTATTTAGACTAATTTCTTCTAGTGCAGCTCGAGTAGAAATGAAAAACTACGCCAATTAAATTAATTGACATGGAAAGCAGTTTACATTTGAAATCTCTTTATGAAAATAAATTTGATAAATTGAATAAAATGTACATAAAATACAATAAATTACAATTTATTATATTATGCATTCTGCGTTTAAAAATCTTTGTAAACCATTAGATACACTACAAGATTTCATCTTTAAAAGTGATTTTAAAGTAAAATAATTAGTGATTATTCATTTTGAAATATTTAACGCTTGTTTTGTTATATAAGAAATAATAGTAGGTGCTAGCCGATTGCCAATATTCACATTAGGAAATTCTTTTCAGATTTCTACCTAAACAACGTAGTACCATAACTGGAAAAATAACTATGTAAATTTTTTACTTTCACATAACGTTCATGCCGTAGAACAAACCACTTTATACATAAATAGAAGTTACGTCATAGCACGAGAATTTGACATAAAATGCTGCACATGCTACGTGATCCACATACATATATACAGTGAAAATTATAACCTTTTATTCAAGAGAAACAATAATATAATATTACCTATATATTTCGAGTTGGAGGGAAAGTAACGGTGCTATACAATGTTAGGGTAGCGATGAATAAGATGATCACATAAATTTTCTAAGAATTGAAAAGTTATAAATTCGTATGAGTATATGTAGGTATAACAGCTTTACATAGACATCTAAATAATTATATTGTTAAAACTACCAATTCAAAAAAGCTTTGTTGAAATTATCAAAAAATGGTTGTACCAAATCATTTTGATGTTTTTCAGGGTAGACAAGTTCATCAAAGAAAAGTGAATCACCTATTATCTATCTTCAAAATACAGTTAGCGAATATCTGCCTTTTGCACATGGAGTAATGCCCAATATATTGGGGCGGAAGCTAGCAAGAATAAATTTTCACATTTTGTCCAATTAGAAAAAAAAAATAAACAATCTAAAACTCAATTGCTATAAAAAATCTCTTGGATGGAGTTGGTGAGCAGCCACAATTACGGATACTTTTGTAAACTCTTTTTTTATCTATGACAGTATACAGTACGATAATTGTTTGTCGTTAGTTGGCCTATAACTGTATTTTTCCTGGAACTGTGCACCGCTACAAGGTTTGTGATTATCGGCTTCCCTCGTGACGCACCAAGGTCGCATAATTAACCAGAATCTCCTAACTCTAAGTATAAATTCATTTGATCTCGTTGCACAATGAAAATGACAGCCAAAACTGAAATTGAAATCAATCAACATTCATTTATTTTTAGCTTTCCATTTATTCATATATTTAGTACAGATATCTTCTCTTACACCCTCTAGTTTAGTCTACTTGAAGACATGCTACAACATTTGAAACTACTAAGCTCGATGAGACTAAAGTTGTATTTTTTTCACATTCCCTTGGAATAATTACGGAAAATCTAACAGCCGTTAGCAAGACAAGCGCTTCGAGTTAAAGAATTGGACATAAACAACCAGAGGCGTTAGAACACTGATAGCGGACAAGTACTAGCAATTGCTACGAGATGTTCAAGTAATGACTTATGACGTATGATATATATGTAGTGCTTTTTCGTAAATTGTCCTTGTGTTTAGTCCAAAATTATGTTATAGAAAAAAGCGGATGTCATATTTGGATTTGTTATATGAAAATACAGGAAGTCTAGCCTCTGTGAAGTGAAGTGAAGCCATTTTTGCAAAAGTGAGAAACAAATATGTTGGATTATTTGAAGTGTTATTACATTTATGTCCAAATGACTACGTTTTAATCTGTTAACAATGTAAGCTCTAAATGTTGATGTTACTTATTCATATTGCTAATTTAAAAGCGATAACCATTGCTTTAGATAATCAGCAAATTATATTTCATAACAATAAAATGGTTGGAATATGTCCTATTTTTTGAAAGAAGCTTCACAGAGAAAAAATTATGGAATTCCAGTAAGTTGCACTTAAAGGTACTTACTAAAATGTTACTTTGTTTTACCACAAATATTCCTGAAAATAGCCATTGTACATATGTACATACATGTTAAGCGGCATAGAATGGAAGTATGTATGTAAGGAGATAAAATCATGGTATATATTATTCGTAGAACACTGAAGTACAGATGTTTAATACTGGCCGCAGGATAAAACCAGGATCTGTACAATTCTATACCATTTAGATGTTATTTGCATAATTAGATTAAATTAAATTGTTTTATAGTTATGTGTTTTGCTAATTATACAGTCTTGCGACAAGAAATTTGCAGAATACGTATGACTCTTTCACTGTTATTGTTACAGTGCAACGGTATATTTTATTTTTTCAATTGCATTGTTTAGAAATAAGTAGTCATTTAAATTTGTTACCAAAATCTGATATACTAAATATTTGTGTTTTGCTTAATACCTTTTTAATTTTTATGTAGTAGATTGTAATATTAATATATTTTTCAAGATTCAAATAATCCAATGAGAATGAAAGAATATCGTATAATGTCCATCTAATGGAGACAATTTGTTTATCGAATAGTTACTACCAACTTGCATTAAAATTTCCGTTGATGTTCCTGTGGAATTATGTGCTTTCTATTTTCTTTTTTTGGAAATAAAATTACTGCCTTAGAAATGGCTAATACACCCGTATACAAAAATATATAAACAATGTGACTTCGTTAGTTCATACCAAACAAACAAGTAATATTTTAAAGAAATATTTGACAGATTTGAACCAAAGACGATGTGCTCAGCAGATAAATCCGCATAAGTATATGGAACATATGAGCAGAATGAGAACAAGCACTGAAAAGACAAAACACATAGTAAAGATTGTTCCTGCAATTTTTGCAAATAACTATCAATTTCGCTATAAGCACCATCATGAATCAACGTAATCGAATCATATAGTACAATAATACAGCTTGCACGTGTTGCTTCACTAAGAACCACTTACACCTGTATGTATACCCTGTGAAGGTGAATCAAATCTAATTGTTATAAAATCCATTCTACAGTTTTGAGATCCAACTCAACACAAATTTATTTACACCCTACAAACAAATTTGTTCATTAAAATTAATAACAGTAATACAATAATAGAAGAGTATTTACTTAAATCTATAAAGCAACACAATAAAAAACAAATAGTACGTAAACAAAAATAAAATACAAGCACAAACATTGAAAGCAAACATGTACTGCAAACAGAAAAGGTGCTAGGTTTTCCCATTTAAGGAAATAAAATGTTCTGTACTGAAGAATTCTACGTGCAAGAAAGACTGCCATTGAAGAGTAAAGAAACAAGCCAAACTAAACCAAAACGCAAAGTCAAACGCCATCTACCTGATGATTCCACCGATGCTTCTACATCAAGAGAGCAAGTCCCTATAGAATCTACTGATCGATCCATTACCGTACTTGGACTATCACCATTGGAACCACTACTAGGCGGCGTTTCCTGACGGCTCGTTGATTCTACAATGTTCCCATCAGTTTCGCGTGAATCATCAACGACAATGGAATTAACCACTAGAGATGGAATAGGCGTTTGCAGCTTTACTTGTTTGAGCGTAGAACTTCTAGAAGCTGTATTTCGCTTCCTCGACGAGCTAGAACTTCTCCGACGTGTGCTGAGCGGCGGCCTGGAGTCAGTCGGGGGTGCGGCCAGGGGTAGGGAGCAGGGGCGGCGGGCCGGTGTCGGAGAAGTCGGAATCCTGGTGACTCCGAGTAAGAGTACGGTTGAACGATCTTTTGGCAGGTCACTGCACCCAACGTATAACAAGCTCAGCATAATTTTTTCAATATTAAGGTGTACATACTATAATGCTACAGCAGTTATGTGTACAGAGTGTTGAAAAAGTGATTGAAACGTTAATAAGTATCAATTTAAACACTTATGTCACAAAAATATCTTGCATGCAACAATGTAATTGTTGTTATTCTACATGAACTATAAGCATACCTACTTATAAAGGTAATATTCCTTACGTACGCTGTAACATAAACTTTGTGTTGAATATCCCAATGCAGCTTTAAGAGTCTTAGAAATATTATCTTAATAGTTATATGGGGCTTTCACGATAAAAAATGCTATTTTTAGTAAAAAAAAAGAAAACAAACCTACTTGTTATTACCGCAAATATTGTTAATAAGGATACGTATACTTGAAAAGAAATCATCTTCTGATTCCAAGATATAGTAAAGATCTGATCTTATTATCTAGATAGTTTTTTCCACTTGTTAGGTCAATGATAACAGTTGCAATTCGAACAAAAGTCAAATTTATTCCAAAACCAAAACAGATATAAACATTACATTTACACCATACAATAACAGACAGTTATTTACAAATTTAAAAACTAAGATTAAAAAAGATAATCAAAGTAATGTCGTATATAAATTAGAATGCAAAGACTGTAATAAATGTTAGGTAGGGCAAACTAGACAGTATATAAAAAAAGTATAATCATCAATACACTGTAACGCATAACATAACCGCGGAAACTGCTTTGTCTAAGCATTCTAAAGAATTACGACATAACTTTGATTTTGAAAATGTTAAGATTTTAAAAAAGGAAAATAGTTATAATAAAAGATTAATATATGAAATGATATACATTAAAAAAGAAAATCGCGGTCAATTTTAGAACAGATATAGAAAATTTAAGTATTATTTATAATAATTTAATCACCTAATCACGCTTGAATTTTATAAAATTAAGCTCTTGACTAGGTTTTTTTGCCATGTTTTTCCCTAGTCCTTGAACAGAATTGTTAGAGCTTCACAAAAAAATACATTGATATAAGGGGCATTAGTGTTATGATTATAAATTTACATTTCAAAATATGTATCTTAAATTCTCCACTATATTGTAAACATAATCCTATATATCACTGAATTTCTTTGTCTGTAGATAATTTTGTTGATAGGCATGGCTAGTTATTTATTTATAATTTGACACAAAATAAATGTCAATTTTATTCCACTGAAGAAGTTGTTACGAAAACCAGATTATATATATTGTAAAGGTTTTGGAATAAATTTGACTTTTGTTCGAATTGCAAGTGTTATCATTGACCTAACAAGTGGAAAAAACTATCTACATAATAAGATAAGTTAAAAGGTCATAAAAATACATATATATTAAAGATCTTATTAGATTATAAACCAGCAGTTGAGGGTATTCATAAAACCTTCAGCAGTACTACCGGGTAAAAGCTGAATTTCAATAAAATAGACACTATTTCGAGAATATGTATGTATCAACGCTTTCCAAAGTCTTCATAATCGCATTAGAAGCGCCAAGGAACCGTTTAGGATAAATTTGTCAATTTCACTATAAATCTGAGCTTTCGATTCAGTCGTGCAAAATAAGTTGTGAAACGATATTAAAAAGAAATAGTAAAATGCAAATCTAATCGGTGCAAATGTCAAATTTATAAAATGTCTGGAAGCTGTACTTCTTATTTGACGTCTAAACCATTCTACCCAATGTGAAGTGCATATCTTCGTAATTAAATATTTTGAATCATAACAAAAATAAAAAGTGGATATTATTTAAAAACTGCAACATCAATATAAAAAGCGGACTAAAGTAAGGAGAATTATAGGCAAACATCTGCGAAGCTAGCCTGATAATTATATACACCGTGTCCAAAGTTATCGGTGCACTATTGCTATCTTAGTTATTTCTGTAGCTACGATTTTAGTTAAATGAGCAAATTTTTAATGTTTTTAATGCTGATTACTATGGAGTTCTTGAACAAACAATTGAATAACGCATTTCCGAGAAATTTTGAAATTTATAATTTTTTTAAATGGAACCCCTGTATTATTTGTACATATTTTTGATCATCATAATATTTTGAACAAAAAATGTCTAGTACATAACTATTCTTAAAGTAAAAATAAACAAATGAGAAGCGTTCAAAGTAAAAAAAAAATATTAACATGTATTTCTACGTAGGTGATGGAAAATCGTAATAAAATATTACGTTTACAGTAGAATAAAAACAATAAACACAATAATCAAATAATTTTCATTTTGTATTACAAAATTTTGCCTGTGTGCTGTTCAATGCATTTCTCGGCTCTCGCGATAACGCTTTGTGTGACGTTTTTTTGCGAATAATAAAGAAGTTCTGTTCGATTTTAATTGTGTCAAAGACGCATTATTAATAGTAGGCTTCTTTCACTTTTAGGCAAAACAAGCATGTAATATGCTCATTAATGTTGTCAAAAACGTACAGAGTTTAAGTCTCTTCCGTACGGTTACTTATTAAAATAGTTTATTAAGAATAGTCGGTTATTTGATTTTGTGTTCTTATAATTATAATCATTAATTCCCCCATATTTATTCAAAATAATGCCGTTTACGCATTCAGAAAAGTGTGATATGCTAGAGGCATATCTAATTTGTAGGAAAAATGAAAAAAATGCGCTTCGATATTATGAAAACACATACGTGAATCGTCGATCACCAAACCAGTTCTATTTTATAAGATTGTATAAAAATTTCGAATTAATGGAGATACATTTAAGATACGAAGAAAGAAAAATTTTATATTAGACGAAGAAACAGAAGTAAGCTTGTTGCTTTTTTTGAAACCAGTCCAGAACAATCCATGCACCAGAGAATTAGATTTGCAAAAGAGTACAGTACACGCCATTGTAAAAAAGCACAAGTTGCGTCCGTACTATTTCTATTCTACTGTTAACGTGATATTTTATTATGATTTTCCATCACCTACATAGAATTACATGTTAATAATTTTTAAACTTTGAACGCTTCTCATTTGTTTGTTTTCACGTTAAAAATAGTTATGTACTGGATATTTTTTGTTCAAAATGTTGTGATGATCAACAATATGTACAAATAATACAGGGGTTCCATTTAAAAAAAAATATAAATTTCGAAATTTTTCGAGAATGCGTGATTCAATTGTTTTTTCAAGAACTCCATAGTAATCAGCGTTAAAAACACTAAACATTTGCTCATTTAATTAAAATCGTAGCTACAGAAATAACTAAGATAGCAATAGTGCACCGATAACTTTGGACACCCTGTATATATAAGGAATATTTCTGAAGGAGACACAACTACTACCATAAAGTAAGGGATATATTTGAATGATTATAACTTTCTAACAAATTAAGTTAGTAGAAAAAATAAACGAAATATAATTGTTTAAATGCTGTTTGAATTAGAGGAAGCAGATTTGGCTTATGGTACGAATTTTCTTAGGGAGTAATGAATCAAATGGAAATTGAACTCGAATGGTTATCCCGTAATCTATGGATAGATGAGCCACATTACATTTACTCTAATGGTGGAATTAACACTCAAAACTGTAGAATTTGGGTGGTAGAATATCCACAAGAAATCGTTCAAGAACGTCCTCATGACACGAATGTCACCGTTTGGTGGGCGATTTAACAGTTGATTTTGTTATTAATCTGTATTTCTACGATGAAATGCAGAATGGAAAAGCCGTATCTGTAACTGTAAACGGTGAACGATACTTGCAAATGTGAAGAGATTATGTTACTCTACAGCTGCAAAACGAGCACCACGAAATGGAAATCATCATTTTTTTGCTGGATGAAGCACCACCGCACATTTTCCGACGAGTCAAAGACTAACGCAGCAACATTTTTCAAGATTCTGTTAAGCAGACATTTTACAAATTCATTGCCACCAAGATTGCACTTAATCTTAACGCAGCGAAAGACTGGATGTGGGGTTATGTAAAAAGTTTAGTGTTTAGAAGACGACTAACAACGCTAAAAGAATTAATAGACAATATCACGGAGCAAATTGGTGCAATTCAACCAAAAATCTTACGGAATGTTATGTACAATTTGGAGGAAAGGTTGGTAATCGCAACAAAATGGAGATTATATTGAACAATTGCCGTAACTGGTTTTAGACACGCATTAAATTTCATTTATTTTTTTTATTAACTTAATTTGTTAAAAACATATGTCCCCCTTCACATGTCAAGTGAGGATTAAGGTATCACATTTAAAAATAATTAGTATGCGAACGATTTTCTAGTAGTTCGGTAGCACATACATATGTATGTACATAAAACAATCAAAGACAATTGGATTTAAGACCCCAAATACATAATGTTAAGTTTACGACTTTCTTTGAAATGATTAGAACTACCTAACAAAAACGCCCTTAAAGCACGCACGTACTCACGTAATCGTCTGCATACATTATCATAAATTTAATAGGAATATGATAAAATCAATCATATATGTACGAAGTATATGACGAGCATGCATTGCTACGCATATAATTCAAAATTATGATTAAAAAAAAGTAAATGTACACCTGCTTGAAATCTTACACATGAGATTATTATTATTATTGAGAATTATTTGGAATCCTAACAAGATAACTTATTTCTAACATCTGTAAGGGAATGAATTAGAATAGAATCATTTTTCAATAATAATAAGTAGGTACGTGACTGTGTTCAGCTGATTGTTATTAGGGATAAAAGTTATTTAAATATAACAGGTTTTATTTTTTCAAACACTCACTTATACACAGTTTTTGACTTTAAGTGAAAATGTATAGTAAATATAAAACATAAAAAGTATAAAAATTAAACAATGCAAAATGTATGTACACCGTTTAAGTAATATATTTAAGATATTACAATAATAAAATAACATTATTTATAATATGAAACCAACAAATGCAGCATTCAGTGGTAATACGACGAAAATAAAAGCAGAAAAACGACCCAAATGCATATTAAAACCACTACAGTGTATCCTACAAAATCCGTTACATCTTAAAAGTAGCTACTAACAAGTAAAAGACAAAAAACAATTGCACGAGTATACACTACATAACATACAATGACATAGCGAATAATGCATTAAAAGTTATGCTTGAGCATGCACGCACATTCAATTTAAATAAGTAGGCGAAGGTCATGCCTTCAATAATTGGAGGCTGCTGTACCAGATCTTGAACTCGGTAATAAGTAATTAATATTAATACGGCAAGATACCTATTTACTTTTAGATAAAGATTATCATACAAATCTTATGGCGTATTGCGTTATTTCATAATAGAGAATTAATATATGTATTTTTATGACCTTTTAACTTATCTTATTATCCAGATAGTTTTTCCACTTTTAGGTATATTTTGACACTAAATAAATGTCAATTTTATTCCACTGAAGAAGTTGTTACGAAAACCAGATTATAAATTTTGTAAAGGTTTTGGAATAAATTTGACTTTTGTTAGAATTGCGTGTTATCATTGACCTAAAAGTGGAAAAACTATCTGGATAATAATAGAGAATGAAAAAACAGGGAATATACATAGATATGCAGTAATAATATCACCAAGAGTGTTAAAACTGGAAATTCAAATCGCAAGGCTAGATTTCGTCTGTTTTATGTGCATATATTTCCTTAATAAAAACTGAATAACCTTCCAAAATATTGCATAATTCATATGACGTTTCATCATTATAATAGAATTGCAACATATGAATATTTTTAAAACCATTTGTAACTTCTCTTATGGTATGTGGTAAATATTTTTAAGTTTGTATTCGAATTTGTGTCTGAAATATAAAATAAACTTAACAAGAGAATTTTACGAACAAAACTGAAGCAATAGAATCTTTAAATGTTTGTAATATGTATTTGTATCACCACTTAAAAAAAATAGACAGATACCAGACTGTAACGGTGAACGTTCTATGCAGTTCTTTGTACTTTTAAACGGTAAAGTAACAATAAAAGGCAATCTAGAATTCCAATGTATTTATTTAGTGACAATGAAATTTAGAATACTCAGGTCAATAGCCATGGAATGTTTAGTTCCGTTACGTAATTCTGCATAGCGTTGTATTTGTAACAACAATAAGTTATTATTTATTGCTATTATGTTTTAATAGCATTAGGTGCGCTAAGTATAAAGTACCGTTCCACTCTCGCTTGAAAATGACTATCATACGTGTTGATAATAATAATAAGGTATAATTAACAAAATAAAGTAATAAAAACTTGTCCCTTAAAATTTTTTCTGGCAAAATTTGACACATTTTACACATAATACTGGCACCTGGCGTGGAAAGTTAGCATGAGAAGAGGGGAATAGATGAGATTTCATTATATTACAAGATATAGTTAGATAATCATGCATATCTGTTTAGTGGTTGGTGCAGCTTTTATTTTAATTACATACATCTATAGCTTGTCAAGATTATCCCCACAGCACTGGGTGCGTAATTTACTGCAAAGTGTTCAATGGATTTGATACATCACCTCGCCAAGTACTGTTGCGCTTTGAATGTACATATTTGAGTAGCAGAAGAAAGCTATGGTTTTTCATAACATAACTATTGTGTGCCATTATTATAAACAATGTGAAATGAAACTTAAACGAAAGAATTATCAAAATAAAATGTTCTTCGTGTTTATGTTAGAAATTTGGAAATTACAATGAAATGACAAAAATATCGATAAATAAAAGTTAACACGAATACCCAGTATATACTACATATTTCCAAATTTGTGGATGATAAAATTCCAACAATTAAATAATTACTTATATTACCGTTATAGGTATATGGCTACTTTACTGCGCTTAGTTTCAGTGTTGAGGTATTAATTGTTTCGAATTTAGGAATTATCAAAAAGGCTAAGTGCTTTTCAAAAGCATTAACGAATATTTATTACTTTGATTGAAAACGGTTACTGCAAACTACTTAGCAAAAGTATAAAATTGATAATTTGTATTATAAAAAATGAAAATTAATATAGCATACGAACTTCTCAGGTGACCAACATGACTTTACATTCTAATGGCTTGAGGAGAATCAGACTATTAAGTATTTCTTCTATACCTACTCTACTCTGAAAACAATTTGAAGATCTGCAAATGAACCAGGTACCTGAGGCAATGTACCTTCCTAATGCATTCAGGACATGTTCAATGGGATTACAATAGGGAGAATTGGCTGGCTAGTGCATTCAATCTATCCCTACTTCTTGAAAGCAATTGTTATGCTTGCTGTAGACGAGCATTATTATTATCCATATAAATAATAAATAATAATTCTTTCACAGCTTCTTAAAGTCTTAGTATCTCACCCAAATATAAAATATAACTATCTAAGCTCTAAGTGGACCATTCTGGCTCACGCTAAATTGGTATTATTGATGCTAATCGATCTTGTCCTTTTCTTCTAGCTATTCCAGTTACTAGAAAATGCCAGCTCCGAAAAATTATACTTTGGCTGACTCCATATACCCGGACGACATTTCGCTGTGTTCGTTCACATTCCAACTAACTTAAGACTTTTTAAACGGACGATTTTTGCGTAAATGATGTTGCTGGCCATTACTAATAATACAATTCACTGTTCTTCCCTTGTTACTCAGACCATAAAAATGTGTATTGATACCGTATAGGACTGTTGCTTGCCGGTCTCAATAGATTTACGTGCTATTCTTAAAAAAACCTCCTCACACAAATCTTAATATCGCAAGTAATTACTCAGTCAGCATATATCATTAACATTTTTTATTACATATTGCGATTGCTAATGCTTTCACA
>ML218391.1:14169-28547 GCA_004785975.1 Popillia japonica
CAAAAAAGAACAAATATGCAACTATTACTTTGTCCTATATCCTACCTTCATTGTAAGCAAAGACAGCGTTAATTAACAAATTCTTTCTTCCGATACACACATTTATAGGTATCACATAATACGGGCTTAATTAAAATTTCGAACCATTCCTTAAAGATTACGAGAAATATATGCGGTTTGATCTTCTTATGAGTTTTATCATCACATTGTTCCCATTTCTATCAATATCTACACTTAAATATAGAAAATATTTCTCGCATTAAGTCCCAATTGAAACTGCAAAATCATCATAAATTCTACGAGATGAACATTTTTACAGCGTGATCAAATGAAACGGTTTACAGTGCGGGAAAATAAAGGAATTTTAAAACTTCTCCTATCTCGCTTTGCACTTTAATATAAGATAAAGGTATAGCAAAATATGATGACTGCATATATGTCAATAGCTTTCAGACACCTTTGCCTTAAACTTGATAACCTTTGGCAAATCTGTCATCAACAAGCGCAACGTATCATTAAATACAATCCCGTCATGTGTAGTTTGTAGGCTTTCTAAATTAAACGATGATGTAAATGATAGTAATTTAAGTATTTATTAACAAAATTTATCTTGTGTCTAATATTACAGGCAAATATAAAATCAGTCAGTGTATAGGACGTACAACCTGGTTATTATGTATGTTTTGTATGTAAGTATGTATGGGTAGACCGGTAGGCGTGTAAGACATTTTCTGTATTAATAGCAGCGACTGCTCTTATTCAAATTGTTTGGATTGCCATAAGAGATTATGTTAACATTTATCATAAGCTTTTGCAAAACAATATATTCGCATTTTTAAAGTTCAAGGTTGATCATCGCATTCTATAACATCGTCATCGATGTAATAAGACATTCGAAATAAGTATCGTTCAGAGTCGATTCTAAACTCAACGGTATTTAGTAACAATAGAAGATTGTCATTGAAAAAACTAGAAATTTATCTGTAAGCTCTCAAACGTTTTCGTCAATTAAGTTTCACTTTTTTTCATATAACATACTGTAAAGTAGAACAATAACATCTAGACTTAATGTTCTCACACTAAAATATCCTTTCTTAAATCGTTTCTAATGTTATTTAATTTGAAAACTTTATTGTTTTAAAGCCATGCTCTACATTAAATCTAATACAATTTGGTTATAGGTACGTTCCCAAATAATTTAGAATAGAAAATAAAACTTCTCACGTATCATCCTACATTATTTTCGCAAGAGAAAAATTTTGTGACTCCGCTACAACTTTCGCATAAAAAAAAGTATTAGAAAAAAAATCGAATAACGAAAGTACAAACATTATTATTCAATTATTTACATGTTATTATTTTTAACACTTTCAGTTTCTTATGTGACATTTTTAATGTTGTTTGTATACACTACCCATTAGCGTATAGGATGGACAATTGACTTTATATGACTCATACTGCTTTATCTATACCTTAACATTGGAAGCAATAATCAGTTCCTGCAGCCTTAAATATAGGATAATAAAGGTTTACGTCAATTTAAATTAGAATGTGTCATCGTATTGATTTGGTACCGTCTGCCATGCAATAATTGCTTTGATGGAAACAATTGTACTAAATAAAACGATCTATGGCGGGCAACCAATATACAATTAGCTTATCCGGTTACTCTTACTTTTTATACATACATATTTACATATAAATAAAGATGTCAAAATCGGAATTAAACTAAGTAAAATACAAGAAATTATACGGATGCTTACCGAGTACAAAAATACAAAATTAGTTCAGCAACGAACGTAGTAGTAAACTGTATTCACCATATGCAAATTTTATTTTTGTTTCTTATCAGATAATATTAGATATCTAATATGAGGAATATTCAATCTGTTATATGTTTATATAGGTATCTACAATAGTAATTAAAAGTATAAAAATTTGTTCGAACTTCAGAAATTTTCGAACTTCAGAAATTTACAAAAATGTACTATGTACTATCTGTCCAAAAAGAAATGAATCACCCGTTCTGGGGCGAGCAGGGAGAGATTTATCCCTTGCCGACGATTAGTCTGGGCGACTGTATAACAATAATCCTTAGGCAGGTATGGATTAGGATTTTATATTTGCGCAAAGGCGGTAGAATGCAAGTGATTGAGGCCGTTCTTTCGATCTACATTTGATCAGTATAAGTGATTTGAATATAACAAACACTTTCAATACATTCATATTGAATATATTCACTTCGTTCAGTACGAAATAGTACGAAAGAATACACCTAATGTCTCCCTCTTCTTCCCTCTACAGGTTTCGGTTCGCCCCGAGAAATACTACTCTGTTTAAATATAACCAGAATTATTAGAAAAGAAATAATATCTGCAATGAAATAATCTCTTTCTTCTAAGTATCCGTTCCATATTTAAAGATTGTCGCTTATCTGTAAGTATAGCCGCGTTAGGGTTTGTTTACAATACGTACTGTTGACCAATTTATTCTTGTATATTCTTTTCGTTCAAAGTTGGTACGGGGACAAACTTTTATGGCTTTTCGATTCAATACATTTTGGACAGATAGTACATATGATATACTAGAGCTGTTATCCGAATCAGGATAATTTTGGATCCGGATAACTTACTATCCGGATCTGAGTGCTATCCGGATCTCCTATCCGAAACCTCGGATCCGGATCTGCTATCCGAAACCTCACATCCGAGCCTGCTACTGAAAATTCCCATTCGTTATGAGGTTTCTCGGACTTGTATCAATAAGATTATTTTGTCCACGAGTTCTCGCTAACATTAAAAAAATAATAAAGAAAAAATGTTTTTACGTTGCAATATTTTGCTTTGTAAAATAATAAAACAAATCAATATTATTAATTAATATTATAAGTAGCTAATAGATATCGCTATGTACAACGTTAAAAGAAGTACTTTATTGGTATGTTAAATAAATAAATAAAATGAAAAATCGGAAACAAAAGGTCTATGGTCTGAAGAGAAACACAAATGGTTTTACTAATTAAATAAAAAAGATAAAGTAACAATTATCAAGCATAAATCACTTAATTCCAAACAAAAAAAATGTTTGCAGTGGCGACCTTTCTGCTCAACACATGCACCAAACCTACATGGGTAGTTTTTAAATTTGAAATATATTTGTTGTAGGTAGTTTTGTTCCTGATTTACAAGCATATACAAAAAGTACCAGTATTAGGTTTTTGATAGCAGATCCGGATCCGAGGTTTCTGATAGCGAATCCGGATCCGAGGTTTCGGCTAGTAGATCCGGATCTGAGGTTTTGGATAGAGAATCCGGATCCAAGGATTCGGATATCCGGATAGTTTTAGATCCGGATATCCGGATCTTCATTTTGTCGGATATCTGCAGCACTACAAAAAATCACAAGATTGGGTTCAAAATACACACTGACGTACTGAAATAAATAGTTTAAATTTTATATCGTATTTATATGTCTATACTTAGCGCCTTATATTCTTCCATGGAACCATTAATTATCGTGCTTTTAATTATAATTTTATCTTGGAAGAATATAAGGTGCTAAGTATAAAAATATAAATTCGATATAAAATTAAAACTATTTATTTGAGCACGTCAGTATATATTTTGAACCCAATCTTGTGATCTTTTGTAGTCAACTACCGGTTAATATCAGTACACATTGTAACAAGTCGTTGTTATTCATAATAATTATTATTGTTACCAACAAAATAATAATAATTGATGTCGATGTTTCTTCTAAAATATGTATCATTTCTGTGTTAGATTGTGGTGTTAAGTGATGGCGATAAAATGCCGTGTAGAACAATTCTTGATTACAGTTCGCTCACCGCTGACTTAAATAAAACAACCTACATACACGCAATGCGAAACGCCGTTGCAAATGTTGCCGTCTATAAATATGACTGGTATGTATGCATATGCACTCTATGAAAAGCAAAAACTTAAGTATAAATCCAGGCAATTCACATCACTTGCAAAATCACATAAACTAGCAATGAGTTATGTTATTATATCCTATTTTATTATTTAAAGCTCCTATTTTATTATTTAAAGCAAAACAAATTTTCATTTTTGATAAGCGTGCAAAACATGCGTGATCTGATTTGCAGCGGTTTTACCTTCTTATCCACCTAGAAATTAGACGGTTTAACTTCCTTCTTTTACCCATATTCGTTCTACGCTATTAAAAAGGGTGTTTGTGAAATTTAATACAGACTGCGATTAAAGGATGTTGATTTAGTATTTAACGCGCACAATTGCTATCCACTGATTCGAGGTATGGTCTATTCGAAACTAAACCAAATTAGAACACAGCTAGACGTTCGGAATTCCCTTCAAGAGTTTATTTTTAGGCACCCTATACGGACGTAGCGTAGTTTATTTAATGCCTCGTATTCAAAAAAAAACATGTATATACATATTATGTATGTATGAGTAATTGGTAAAAGTAATCTATAATAGGGATAAACGTAAATATATATAATGACTAAAATAAACCGTAATAATCCTCGTTAAATGTTCATTTCTTATAGTTGTCCGATTTTTGAAAATGTAGTACCAGTAATCGTTACTACCACTACGTTATAAGCAGCTTTATTGTGTAAATGATATAATCTTTATCGTTTTTAATCGCTTATAAACAAATTCTAGCATATGCTTATTTTAGTATACGTTTATGTAATATGATTAATAAATAAATATAATTAATTTTTCCATTCGTATTCTGAAGAAAATAAGTTGCTTTTTATCAGTAAAAGTTAGGACGTGGGCGCATTTTCCAGTCTATATGTACTAACCGATTGCTTGTGTCTTGCTTTAATTTTAGACTGGAAGCAACACAATACTGCAACAAACAAGCTCTCATAGCCTTGGCTAAAAGTATTAGGCATTTTCATATAACAAGTAAGCTATAAAATAATCGACACGCAAAAATTCAGAAAACATATATTTTTTAGAAATACTAAAATATTTTTCCAATCTCCATTTATTACTCATAGTGTAAAGATATTCATGTGTGATTTATAAGAGAGCTAAATTTTTCATTGAGAAATGTGTAAAACAGATGAACTGGAGAATCAAAGTGTGAGTTAAGTTCAAATCCTAAACAGATCTAAGGAGGCAATAGGATAACAACAGGTAGAATATATATGATTACAAAAGATCAGAACTAGAAACTTATCCACAAGTTTTTGAACGCGCACAGAAAATCTGCAATCGTGCTACCCTATCGGTGGATATGAAAAAGCTGCTGCTCTATGCCCGTAGGGTAGAAAGACAAGCGGATGTGAGGCTGAAAGGATTTAAAGGTTAAAAAAATGTTGCTTTCAGAAAATAAAAGGCACACATCGCAGCTCTTCGACACCAATGTTTCACGGAAGATAACCTAAATTACCACATCTTTTTAATTAACAACTAATCGTCGCTTTTTACTGTCAGTTAGTTTACTTGTTCTGTAATACACTCCATACGTTCATAGTTTTAAACACCGATTGGCCAGTTATAGAAAAATTTCCAAACAGCTTCTACAATAGTGAAGGCTCAATCTTATTACTGTAATTATGTAGATTTTATCTCTACCTATTACAAGTGTGTCGTGAAGCATATACAGCTCTGACCATATGTATTTACCATCCTTCATGGTTCTGGTTACAAGATGTATATAATAAATAAGGACAAGTTTTTGAAGATTTTTTTTGTTATGTATACAGGGTGTTTCCTAACGATGGTACGTAACTTCAGAAGGTTATCCGTTAGGTCGTTTTAAGAAAAAAAGTTCCTATGAACATATGTCCAGAGTTGCTTCGTTACTGAGATAGAGATTTATTTACGGACGAGGCAAATTTTTCACGAGATGCTATTGTGAACTTTCACAATGAGCATTTTTGGGCCGACGAAAATCCCCACGTTATTAGAGAAAATCATTTTCAGCAACATTTTTCGCTGAACGTTTGGGCAGGATTTATTGGTGACTATTTAATTGGCCCATTTTTTTTACCCGCAAGATTAACAGGTGAAACCTACACAGACTTTTTGCGACATCATTTACCCATTTTATTAGAGGAAGTACCCCTACTTGTAAGAGCCTCCATGTGGTTTATGCACGACGGGGCTCCAGCTCATTTTAGTGTTGTTGCTCGTCAGCATCTCGACATTGCCTACCCTAATCGCTGGATTGGCCGTGCAGGACCTCAGCTCGCAGTCCTGATATGAATCCTATAGATTTCTATTTATGGGGTCATCTGAAGGCTCTTGTTTACAAAACTCCTGTAATAGATGTGAATGACTTGAGGAATCGGATAATTGACATTGCAATGTCATAAGGAATACTCCAGGTATTTTTGAACGTGCCAGACAATCAATGACAAATCGATTGCAGTCGTGTATTTTATCGGAAGGTGGTCATTTTGCTCATTTAATGTAAGGTATAAATTGTTATTTTTACATTCCTAGCTAGGAAGGTATTGATTTCGCCAAAATAAAACACCAAAAATGTTTATTTATTTTTCTCTTCAAAGCCCTGTATCTCAGAAACGAAGCAACTCTGGACATATGTTCATACGAACTTTTTTTCTTAAAACGACCTAACGGATCACCCTATGAAGTTACGTACCATCATTAGGAAACACCCTGTATATACAGCTAATATTAATATTTGATAGATCCGTTACTTGTCGTGTCTTATGACAGCACGAATCTGCCAATAGCAGCCACCAATAATCTTCGCATTTTTACCAGAATCCGCCCTCCTTATACTTGCATTAATTCGCGAATTTTAGGCAATCTTTGCTACCATGTAATATTCCATTGCATAAAAAAATCACAGGCCCAATAATTTTTTCCTCATACTCACAACTTTCAAGTTGCTACCTTTACAAAAATTCATATAAAACAGTTTTACATCTACCTTGTAATTTACCAATAGCATACAATAAACTATTAAACTGTTATTAGCAAGTGCCTATTTAAATCACTATTCTAGCATATTTCTCAGAAATACAATAATATTCGTAAACCTCGGTTAGGTGGTATATATGTACTACATACATATGAGCACATATATAAATAAAAAAAATTAGCAAACAATTTTTGAAAACGTCAAAGTGTCATATTAATTAAAATAACCGGCAAATCTTTTTACCCTTTACAAACATGTATGTCTAGCATCCCTAAGCGTCAGTCCATTAGTTATGTTGAAAATGTTTTAGTGAAATGTGGGTATTGTCAATCGTTAAAACTCAGACATTTTATAAAGCAAATACTGCAATTAAATAATGTTAATTTGTAACAAGTATGATATTCAGATGCGATATATTAATTTAAAAATAAATATACAATTTAATCAAAAGTATTGGTACTCAATTAACCTATTGAAGGAAACAGAAACAAAAAAAAGAACGAGTGGCAAATACAGCACAAGTCGGAAATACTTCCTATATAAACAGTTTTAAATATAGAGCAATAATGTTGTTTCTAGTAAACATCCTTATTATTACCATATCGATAGATCTCGAACTTCTGTATTAAAAATAAAGCTTAGAGCATGAGATATACGCATTACATGTGTTTAATTTAATCAGTGAGAAGCAATAAGAATTGCTTCAACTTCTCGGAAATATATATGAATAACAATACAAACAGAATTATTGTGATAACAATAAACAATTTATTTTTACGTTTCTCTGCAATAATAACAGATATTATACGTATTTCGTCGGAACAACGACCTTTCTTAGATATAATGTTAACAACAATATCATATTGACAAGACAAGAGTTTAGCCTAAATTAAACAAACACCACTACAGCTCCAATTGTAAATATACTATAAAAAATAAGAAGTGAGAAGCAAAATATATAAACAAACTAACTTACAAAATCATTAAATCCGAAAGGTATTATCTAACACAAAGTGTGGAAGAGCTCAATGTTTATACAAGCAGTAACACGTAAAGCACTTGTAACACAATCGAAATAACTTTGAATTCTAAACGAGATCTCGACAATGTTCACAGAGTAGAGTAAACGGAACACTCAATCACTCTTTAGAGAGTTTTAATGTGAATTAGCAAGAAGTAGGTATAGCAGTGTTATTATCTCCTCAAAACCGCTATGCACTCTTCAGTTTCTCTTGTTGCCAACGAATATCCAATGAATATCAACTTGTAGTTATTTGACTGGCAACCCCCACACATCCATTACTTTTACTTTTTAGCTTATTGCTATTCTGCTATTGCGTTATGCATATACGCACATTTTACATTGTTAATGTAGCAATCATTCGTTCAATTATTCGTTTAACAACATGACATATGTACATTATTGTCTTTTTATTCCTTTACTTTAACTAGCTTTTTTCAACGAAAGTATTCTAAACTGACAATCAAATTGACTACTTTTAAAGAAATCTGTAGGTATGCGTTGAATTTTATAAGAAAATGTTATTTTGAAAAATAAAATTGAGACAGTTGGAATCTTTATCTTAAAATTTAATCAAACAAGAATTTTTATTTTTGTTATTGTTATTATAAAAAATAGTGTTTACTAGCCTATGTATACGTATTCGTGCATATGTCTAAGTTTTTCACAATGAAAAGCTCGCTTATAATACGATTTACATGTTTTGTTAAATTATCCTTCTGATTGTAACTGTTACGAACTTTGCCCTATCAGGATGAGATTAACGTACAACGAATTGAATGGTCAGCGTAAATTGTAATGTAAGAGCCGTTTCACACGGCCAAGAAATATAACGAAATTTATAGTCATAATTTTGCCGAAAATTTAGAGCAAAACTTCCGTTAAAATTATTTATCGAGTAGGAATATTTTTTTAGTGTTTTTTTTGTACTCGTTTTACACGCCCGACAAATTTCAAGAAAATTATTAAGAAAATTAGTGTCTTGCGCATGCGCATTAGCAGATAATTGATGAATACAAAAGGAACATAACCTATATAAATCATCTCTACGCCACAGACATTTTTTATAAATTTATTTTTTTATTACTCAGTCTAAATACTAGCTCTAAAACGAGACGAAATAAAGTGAGGTTATCTATTTTGTTTGACATCTACTATTCCTCTGCGCATATTCTCGCGCACTTTCTTGCAAAACATTATCGATAATATTCAACAACTTCAATATTTTTATGACGAAATTTTTCATAGTAAATTTCTCAAATAAAATTTTCTGTTTTACACGACAAATAATTTTAACGGAAGTTTTGCGATAAATTTTCGGTAAAATTATCACAATAAATTTCGTTATAATTCTCGGCCGTGTAAAACGGCTCTAACAGAACATGGAATCAACAAATTAGTGCACATCTATAACATATTTCATATACCTATGTATGTATATTTTGCTGCAATTCTAATTTTGGCGAAATCTAAATTTTGGAGTTCTTACCTCGATGGGTATTTTACTTTTGCTTTGGTATTTACTCATGTTACCCGCAGATAAGATAACCTTAAAATTATAGTAGTTACAGAGATATATGTAGTGACTCAACATTTAATTACCCATTAGGATTATTGCCAATGTTTGCAAAAGTAAATAAAAGTTTATTTTATGTAACAATAGATATGACTAACAAGTGATTAGAAATATAAGAACATATACAGAGAAAATCAGGCTCGCACTAAAACTAAATTACAAAAGGGCCGCGTAATTTATATTTATCTATAAACATAAAACTACAGATTTATATTAAAATGAAATGAATTCATAGACATAACAAATGTTTATAAACAAATAAAATAAAAATTTATATGCAAATATAACGAATATACTAAAACTTTTCTTAGTTGTCCGAGTCATCAAACTCACTGCTATCAGTTTCATTTTCACTAAGATGAATTATAAATTGTTTAGGTATTATGTTTCTTTATAATTTCTTGCAATTAGTTAATAGTTAGTGCCATAGTCCATTAAATAAAGTAAATATTTACCTTCCTACAATATAGGTATATACGTATATCAGAACCAAAAATTAATTCTAAATTATTTTAATAAAATACTTTTTGTTTTCTGCATTTTAAATTTTGGCATTTTATCTTGACCTCAATTTTATTTGATACTAACAGTTGTATGCTGTCTAAATGACTTGTGATATGTATATTCTTATTTTCTAATGATTATATTTAAATATTTGATGGATCTCAGCTTGAATTTATGTATATGTATATTTAGTTCAACTGAAGTGAATAAATATACGCAATTATAAATTAATACTACATTTTAATTTATTGTATATACAGTGTGTAACAAAAGTCTGGAATATTGAACATGGAACAAAAACGAATCAGTTGTGTGAAAAACGCTCGAACAGGTCAATTTTTGTTTTTTGAGTGTATTGTTTTTAGTATATTTTTAATGTTTTGTAGTCAATTGTTTTCAATGTATGACGTCATCGAATATTGTTTTAAATAGCAATCCGAATTTTTTTTGAGCAAATATCGATAGTACGTTCTTTTCTGGATATACTGGTACCCCATATGTGGGGTCTGTCTCTTAACGTTTAAGAATTATACAAAAAATTCTCTAGAACTAAAACATTAAGAATGTTATTTATATTTTAAAAATTTATACACAAGGCAGCATTTATTACAATAAATGTTCAAATTGGGCTCCGCCTATTGTTTGACAGTGCCCTAAGCGATGGACAAATTCATCCTGTACATGTCTGATCATCTCCGGAGTTATCAACCTTATCTCCGCACTGATTGCGTTTTTCAAATCTTCTATGGCGTTCAATCTGTGTTCGTATAACCTTGCTTTTCAAATGTCCCGATAAGAAAAAATTAATAGGTGTTAAGTCCGGTGACCGGGCCGGCCATTCTATTGTACCGCGTCTCCCGATCCAGCGGTTGGCAAATACGTCATTTAAAAACGTTCGTACCGGTGCTGAATAATGAGGTGGCGCACCATCTTGTTGCAACCATATTCTTTCATCCGGAATGTCTGGATCTCCTACATTTGGAAATAATATGGCCAGAGCTGGGACCAGCTCAAAACGAAGAAAATTCAGATACCCATCAGCGTTCAGAGTTTCATTCCATATGGCCCTAATATTCTATCCCCTACTAAACCTGCCCACACATTAAACTTTTGTGTATACTGAGTATGCACTTCTTCAAAGCAATGGGGATTTTGTGTAGACCAATACCGAAAATTGTGTCTGTTCACCGCACCATTTAAGAAAAATATTGATTCGTCGGAAAATATTATATTTGCACAAAAAATAGATTTTCATTGCACATGTTTTGCATTGTTTCACAAAACTGCATCCTTCGGTCAAAATCATCTTCATTCAGTTCATGTAACAGATGTGCTTTAAATGGATGAAACTTTTCGCGCTTTAACTGTCTCCATACTGTCATATGACTAACATTATTGAAATTTTCACGTTACCAGTTCGGGCGAACTTTTTTATTATTTTATTGACGAAAGATTGCGATATTGGTGTGCGATTGGGATGTGTATGGTTGAATAGTTCACAAACCTCAGATTGGGTCCGTGTTCTATCGCCCTAACCATACATCATTAAAATTTCAATACGTTCTGCTTCATTTAAAGCCATTTTTATCAACACTTATTACTAATTTAAAAAAAAATTAAAGCTAACACTAGCAACGCAAGTTAACAATGAAAAACAACAAAACTAAACTCAAACGTGACAACAATTGATTACTTACCTAAACTATTACTGATTTGAGACACTTAGTTGACAGATTACATAAAAACAAAAACAATTATTATGGCCAACTTATGCGAATATACCCATCCTAATTAATAGTTATTTATGTCACAAGGGGCGTAAGTAAGGTTTTGCTGTCGAGGATATGATAAAAGTTATCCGAGACAGCAAAACTATTTTATAGTAAACTTTGACGTTTTGCATATGTATTTTGTATCTGTCAAAGATATAATATAATTTAATGTTTGTCATTTATATTGTTGCTATAGAAATAAAATAACAAACTATAGCATATTCTGTGGTAACTTCCGTTCCTAGAGAGAACATGAGTATTTCATCCCGTTACTAATGGCAACGAAGTTAACAATCGGTAAGTTCAACTTACGTCCCTTCTATCAGTACAATAATGACATACTTACGTTGGCGGTAGTGGGAAAATGTACTTTGTCAATTGCTTAGGGCACTACCAAGTAACAAACGGTGCCTAATTTAATTTTTTATTATGACTGGCCTTCTATGCAATAACGTTACAAATTTAGAAATATAAACAACATTCTTAATGTTTTAGTTCTAGAGAATTTTTTTATAATTATTCTTAAACGTTAAGACACAGACCCCACATATGGGGTACCAGTATATTCAGAAAAGAACGTACTATCGATATTTGCATTTAAAATTGGGATTGCTATTTAAAAAAATATTCGATGACGTCATACATTGAAAACAATTGACTATAAAATATTGAAAATATACTAAAAACAATATACTCAAAAAACAAAAATTGACCTGTTCGAGCGTTTTTCACACAACTGATTCGTTTTTGTTCCATGTTGAATATTCCAGACTTTTGTTACACACTGTATGTATGTTGATACAATGAAGTCAAACTCAGCTATGATAAAAATAGATTAAGTACGGCCCATTTTTAAATTTGCATTTTAACCTTCCAAACCATACCCGCTGGTGTGAAGTATTTACCATTACGCATACATAGCTGCCTTCTTTTAATATACATACATATATATATAGTAAAAATCAACTAGTTAACTTTTACGTACAGATGTATATCGTCCACAAAGAAAAATCATAAAAAGCTTTCCATGTATGCACCATGTCTTATTGAAGAAGTAATTTAAGTGAAATAAATTTGAAAAAAAAAGTAATGTATACATCTAAAATGAATTAGTAAGAGAAATATCACAGAATCAACCACATCAGAGAAGATCTGAAAAATTGAAAATCGGAAATGTCTGCTGTTTGAAGTCAAGTATAATTTACAAAATTTAACCTGAAAAAAATAACGGTGTTTCCTTTTTAGGCTAAAAATATTTCAGATTACTCTAGAACTACTAACTCAAATTAAGCTTCTTGGGCGATCAAATATAAATTTAGTAACAACGCCAGTACAATAACGGTGATATTACTTGCAGAATACAGTGAAACTTCCCATAGGCGGACATCGTGCGTTCCGACAATATTGCCTGGTTAAGAGAAGTGTCCGTTTATTAGAAGACAGAACAAATTTAGTAAAAACTAAAAAGCTAAAAAGAAGCTAAACTTTTATTTAAAGACAGTGTACGAGTATATAAATATAACTTTATTCCCTAAATCAAAACGAAACGACTATGTGTACATTGATATGTACTACTTTACAAACTAGTCTAGAATGGTAGTTTGCTTGAATGTATTACACGCCAATTTTGCTTCAAAATATAATGATAACTCACTAAGCATACCAAACGCTTGTAGATCGTTTTCTCAGAACAAGATTGTTTTAGTTTTTTTTTATTTCAGTAAACTATACGATACTATTCTTTTCCCATAATCATCAATTTTAGGAATTTCTGTTTCATGTTCTTCATCATCGCTATTTTAGCTCTCGTTTTGAAAATTATCGAGCAAAACATTATCTGGATTACCGTCTTCTGTATCCAAATTGGCGTCAATATCTATAAATTCATGTAAATCGCTATTATCTATTTCTCTCATTAGCGTAGACATTTGAACCAATTTGGCTAAAGGAATTTTATCTTCAGGATCAAATTGATCACTTTCTCGTCATTTACTTCTCGAAATCCTGTTTTCTTGAAACAATTTTTAATTGCATCAGATGAGACATCATCCCTTGCTGATAAAATAAATCGCATCTAACACGCTAATAGAATTTGTTAAATTATGAATCGAATCAGAACTCTCAAATTGAGATAAAATATATTTTAGTATTAAATGTCGCTACCAAGTTTTGAACAGTATTTGAACATACTGTTCAAAAACCATCGACGAAGGCAAGGGATTTACCAGACATTAGACATTACCAGTTATTACGTCTCGATTCTCGCGTCCGTTTAATGGAAACTTTCTGGTCAAAAAGCAGCTGAATAACTGTCCGTGGCCGTTCAAGGGAGTGTTCGCATAAGAGAAACCAATTTATTAGGAATTCCCTACTTATACATTCGGGACTGGGCAATATGTCCGCTTAAGAGAAGTGCCCGGCTAATAGAAGTGTCCGCTAAGGGAAGTTTCACTGTATTCCCATTCGCAAAATCAAATTCGAGGTTTTTCAGAGTCGGGTATACTTTGCTAATGCTCAGCAGAATATGACTTAATTAATATAATTAAACAGAATATGAATATAAATATATTTTAATATGTAGTATAAAAGT
>SMLS01066937.1:0-21156 GCA_004785975.1 Popillia japonica
GCTGAAATTAGAAGAAAAACTGTTGAGTTATTGTGCAGTGAAATAGATATTCATCAAGAAGTACTGGATAACTGATTTTCACTTTAATATATTCCAAACAAACAAACATAAATAGAAGCGTTGATATATAGAAACAAAATTCTATTTAGGCTTTTTGCCGTTAATCTAAGTGACCTCCTCAGCAATAACACTATTAATTGAATTGACCTAAAAGTGGAAAAATACCTGGAGAATAGATATAGTACATAAACGCCGAAAAATACATATATAAATAAAAAGGACAAAATCGTTCTGACCACCGCTAACACTGTAGACTTTAAGAATAAATAAGTATGTAGCCGATATCTAGGAATTCAGGTTGCGTTAGATCTTCTGAAACTGTTGTCACGTATCGAGGTAGATTTTATGCGTTCGCGGCATGGTATTTAAGGGCTAAGTCAATATGGATCTTACAAGGAAAACGGCAGATTTGTCCGACACGTATTTTGATGGGTTTCAACTGTTATAGAGGGACTCCCCCTGAGTACCGAGGTAAGAGCTGTTATCCTAACGCACTCTAGTTTCTGAGAAAAATCAACATTGTTTAGCATGTTCTTGGTATACCATTGTTGTTAGTCTCCGTACAAGCAAGCATGTGTAGCGCAGTGGACTAGATCTACATCTACGACCGTTCGATACCTGCCACTGATGCTTGCGATGATTCTTTTAACCGTATTCGGGTTAGGAATCGACCGCTCGAAGGCGTTCACATGGTACACATATAACGTGACTATTGAATCTAGACAGATCAATCTCTAACTAATATTCAATTAATAATTCGATTACAATTTTTATAAGATTTCTACGTTTCAACTTACAATGTTGGAATTTTATGCTTGTTCCGTACCATGAAAACTTTCTACTAACAAACAAAATATACAGTTTCTGCGCACCGGCTGTGATACTAGATAGCACAGAGAAATTTTATTATTTAGTATGTTTGCTTTTAGTTTTGTTTACTTTTGTGTTAGATATCTTTCGGACTAGTTTCGACCCTACAATATGTTTAGGTTCCAGAGCATTTTGAATTCAGGTAAACACACATTACATTAGATAGTATAACGTAAAATAATTTATAAATAAGTAATTTATACCTAAATGATACATAAAAGTTCACACAACTCCAACTAATTAAATATCTGCATAAAATCAATACATAGTCTATAGCAAAACCGGAACAATTCAATTATTACCATCAAAACAAAGCGTAGAATACGGCGAAAAGGAAAATATACATTTTCCATATAATGAGAAAACGAGCGCATTCCTTCCACGTAAGGATAACATAAACATGGAAAGGACCTGCGGCTTTTTTCACCGCTCCTTGATTGCCATCACCTAGTGCGTGAAACATGGGCTTTCTCCCTTCTTCCCCAATCTACCGAATAGAACCGCTCTCCTTCGTAAAGAAAGACAGAACGTGGGCAAGCAGCTACAGCTACCCCCGCTTCCATCTTACCGATTCTACGAAATAAATTCCAAACTCATCTTGCAATGGCAATATAGACAATGATGTTATATTGGCCACCGCGCGCACACCTTGCATGGTCCGTGAGTGAAATAATATTGGCTTTTTCCCTCGAAATTCAGAAGCCGGCCCAAAGAGAAACAAATGTATATACAGGAACCAGTGTTTAGTTATTGATAGTAACAAATTTAGCACTGAAACAGAAATTCACTTTGTTATTTTGTGAGTATGTACATCGGAACAGAGAAAGTTATGCTTAACAATTTTCATTATTTGTTTTTAAGATTTTGGAGTGCTAGTTAGTAGGTATACTGTTGCAGATACATAGATTTTTATTCATTCTTTCATAATAATACTACGTCAAATAATATCAGAGCTCATCTGCAGACATTCTTTCATCGATTCTTAGAATTATATTGTTACTTTATATTCTAACTTAATTCTAATGTGTACTAAAGCAGGTATAAGATTCTAAGTACCACATACATACGTATGTACTATCGAGGGCAAATGTAATGCATCAGACTTCAAGCGACATGGCCTTCCGCAGGTAGGTAATCGACACATTTGACTACTCGCACTGGGCGGCTGTAATTAGAATTAGAGACGGATACCTAGCAGGTAAATTTCAGGTAGAAAGACTCGCAAGAAATATAAAGCGATATATGTATGATAATTTGATATATACAATAGTTGCATTTATATTAAGAAGTAATGCTGGCTACAATTCTTAACTAGATTTCGTTAACACAAGCTGTTTCTTTGGCAACAGTAAATATTGTTTGCTATTATACATATATGTATGGATAAATCATGCATGTTTTACATGTAAATTTGCAATAATATGCTTTTTAATGTAGTAATCCAATACCTTAGTAAGAAACGGTTTAAATGAAGTATCAGTTTAAAGAAATTTATTTTTTTTAATATTTACGCAATTACAAAATAATGAATTTAGTATTAATTTATTAAAACATAGGTATAATAAATGTATGTTCCTAACCATTATGTGCATAGATAGGCACAGTTCAGATATTTTTCTACTTTTAGGTCATGTCAAACACTATTAATTCGATTAAAGATCATTTATTCCAGAACCTTTAGAATTTATTAGGTATTCGTTACAACTTCGTCAGTGGAAGAAATTCACATTTAATTCGTGTCAAATAATTATAATCTATTTTTGCTTTTACTACTACATACATATATCTATTTTTATAATTGCATGTTATATTTACTATACTTACTTATTCTGCAATTGTTTTGTGTATGTGATTCCACTTAATTTTGAATAATTGCATTAATTCGTCTAATGAAATATTATCTACTAAAAATTTTGGGCCTAAAGTTATATAACTTATAATGTATTACATTACCAACCTCTTAGTTATCTTGTAAAATTAGAGCGTTTCCAAGTACTTCAGGATTGATTCGTCTTTTATTATATTATTTATTTATTATATTATTATAAAATTATAATTAATTTAGTTCAGAAGTGGTAATGTTATGTTATATGTTATGTGTTATAATACTATTACTCCCTAATTTCCGCTACTAACTAATGGTATAAATGCATGTAAGAATATACGTACATATATTGTATATCTTTCAGATATATTGTATAGTTTGTGTTGTTTCAATTAAAACATTAAGCGAATGCTAAGAAACTAATCTTAGCGTTTCAATTTTATAATTTTTGTAATTATTATTTAAACAATATTTTGCACGATAAAATAATGACTAACTTATCATAACCTTATTTTTCTTTTATTAATTTATCTACGTTCTACCTGAATTCAGTATCATCATATTCATTTCCAATATATTCACAATTCGCTAGGTTTAAATTCTTTTAAATGCGCGCTACCCTTTGGCTTACCGCTATACCGCTTATTTCTGTTGCCCAGTTATGTTTACGTCAATAACAATTGAGAACGGAGAGCCTACAATAGCCGCGTTTTATTGCAGTTTGATGCATTACCTTTGCCCTCGATACTACATATAAACCAAATAATGGTTGACGCAAATAGGAAAACAGAGAATTAATTGTTATTCACAAGAAAACTATTTTCGTTAAAATTCTGTAGGTAAATATACTTATTTCCTACCATACAGATTATGCACATACTTAAAATAAATAACAGTACAACGAACCACTATCTAGTACTTAAGGTATTTGTAACAACCAATTAACAAGTTACTAAATTGCAAAACACTTCTCATAAAATATGCAATATCCCTTAGATCTTCCAGGTTGCACAAAAACAAGGGAAGAATACTCCCTCTCCTCTATTTAATATAACACGTTGCGGACGTGTTTTGCTGCCGCTCTTCTCCCTTTATTCATTTTCTTGTCCTAAACTGATTACCTTGTCGTTGGCGCCGAGGTAAAGACGTTATCTATAAATTCATGTAACGAGGTAAGAATAATTTCGCAAGGTGACAAGAGTGAAGGCGGCTGAGATGGTGACGGCATAACCTAATGTAATGAAGACTTTTTTATCTCATCTGTTAAAGTATTACTTGCTACGACTAGCATCTGAACCAAGAACTTTTTTCGGTACCCTTTGTAGCTAAGTACATAAAAACGTTATACGAAAAATCGATAAGTTAAATATTTGTCAACAAATGCTATGGAACAAGTTTTATGTAAAATTTTTACTATCAAAGTCAAACATTATAAAAATAATAATGATTCCATACGCGAGAAAATACTCCTGCGTATAAGTTGGATAATATGTTCTATATAAATAAGTATAGCAGGGATACAATGAGTACAAAACAATTGTCAGTTTAGTAGCACGGAGTTCACATAACCAAATAAATTCTTTTTAAATGTAATACACATTAAGTTACAAAACACATCGCAACTGCTCGTGTAGATCTGGTAGACAAACTATTTGCTCTATTTGGTTTTGCATCTCGAAGATTAGTGTTTCTGAGTTACAACACTAACTAATTTTTGGGCGGACCGTGTACCTATAAATCCCCCTAAATCTCAAGTATTTAGAATCTCTTTCAAGATGATGCTGATGAGCCAGGCTGTAAAACGAAATATCTACAATAATTTAAGGCCGCTAGATCCAGTGAACATTGCAGACAAGAACAGGTGCAACTTTTCCAGGTTACAGGTTCATAAATTGTTCATCTAAAAATGTATCAGCGCAAGGTGCCACATCGCAACAAAAGTAGTGAACCACCACCACTGCATCAAAAATTGAAATATAAATCAATGTTAAGGTTTCCTTGATTAGTGTTGTGAGGATTTGTGGCATCCGTTAGGGTTCACTCTTAAAGCATTCCAAAGATTATTGCACGCCTTTCGTCGGACCGTAGTATACCTATTTCTGGATACAAGCGTTTGATATAATTTCACCAGTTGCACTTTATCGATTACATATAACCAAAAGTTTGTTTTCGCTACTATTTTACTAACTCCTAATTTGGCAAGTGATTTCCTAAATGCGCCAAATCTTCTAACTTCTCATACATTTTAAATGTAAACGGAGTAGGTTGACCTCGAGTATGAAATTTCAGGAATGGTAGCGCAGTCCAATGAAGTTAATTACATTCAATGGAATGCCCTACAAAGTGGTAAATTGTTTTAGTTTCAAAATAACCTTCTTATTACGATGTCCATTGCCTACTAGGAATGCAACTCCAAAAACAAACGTTTGCAGTGTAACTCAAATAAAGCAAGGTCTCCAAAAGAAATAATTAGCACAGACTGATAAAGGATATAGCTCAGTTATAACTGTTCTTCACCACTTTAGCCCAAATTCAATAATAAGTAGAGCATTCAGATATTTAGATTTTTACAAATATTTAGGAAGCTTTGAAGTCTCACTGAAGTACAAAGTGATCACTAAGTGAAACTCCTCTTTTTTCCCATTTAATCAAATCTGTACCAAACGTTGTTTCCAAATATCTATACACAAAATTAAGTAAAAATTTGCACCGTATGTAGCAGATGTCTCTGCATCAACGTCAAAATGTAAGTAACCACAGAGTGCTGTTTATTCTAGTAATTTTAGTAAATATCAAGAACTTAATGTAAAAAATTTGGAATGACACTTACTCTGTCCTTATAGGCAAAATGTCGAGCGTGCGAAATTTCTTTTCTAACTACTTCTAACAGGAGTAATGTATGCTAATCGTTTGCGGAAATACAATTAATTAATCATTCAAGAATCGAACCCCTTTTGCATTTTTACTAACGGACTCACTGTGAACAAGTAGTGAATACGTAATCTTATTATGGATCAGTTGCGCTACGTCTGTTCCTTTTTTGGTCCGGAAATCGCTTAGCGGTTTACGCTGCATGTCAAATTTCTCCTGCGGGTTTTTGGTCATTCGATAAAATCGGTCATATTTAGCATCTAACTCCTAAAGTATTCAGGAATTAATTTTATTGATTTATTCCCCAATAAGTATTAAGCAATTACGCTGTCAATTGGAGCTGTGAGCTTAATAGATATTTCCTTTGGCACAAACATTTCTTTTCTTTTATGTACTTTTCATTCTGTTTTACTAGAACAAAATAATTTATGTATTTATTGTACTTATATTTAAGTTTATTGTCTTCAATTTCTTCGCTTTTATGAATCCAAATTATAAAAATTATTGGACAGGCGGTTTTTTTACGATAAATTTTACCTACCAATATAATAATTCATTATAAATAGAATCTACTGTATCACGTTGGTTGTATTTTTAGTGTTTTCCGCATATAAATCATATAAAACGCTGCGGTATCTTCTGTTCGACTCCCACATACAGGTATAGATTAAAATATAGTCGCCTATCGAAATTATTTATACTGGTGGACTTATTTTTAGAAAGTTCTAAAGAATGAGAGGTATATGCTGTTCTAATGAGTTATCATTTATTCAAAAGCTACAATACAGGAATCCAAAACTGCTAATTAGAAAGATATATGATAGCGGCTATATGTACTAAATACCTATACATAAATTAAACTGACAGAAGAGTTCTAAATAACAATGATGTATAAATGAGAATATGTAGATAAATAGATTAAGAAACAACGATACCTACATGTTTCGAACCATACATGGAGAAAAGAATTAATATTTCTATTTAATTAACAGATGAAAATTGTTATATTTTTGGTTCTAAAGGTGGCTAAATAGTCTATCTGATTGCGAGTAATATCAAACAGTAACTAATTTAAAATGTATACCTTTTGTGCCAATTACTGCAATAGCGCATTGAAGTACCACTAAGCAGACATAGCATAAACGTAACTCATCATCATCTGGATTTTGTAATGATAAAATAATAAAATATTGTTAATTATTTCTGGCATTTGTCTTTGCATATTTGTGATATGGTATTAATTTAAGAGCTAGCTACGCTCTTTAATCAAGTACTCTTTCGATGATGACCATGGACCTTGATTGTCCATGGTCACGATAAAATTTTCAATAAGCTTTGATGTCACTGCTCTATCTAGATGAAACAGTTATTTTAATCCTAGCGTAATTTGAGAATCGACTTTCTTCTTTCTTTTTCTTCTCCAACACAACTATTTCAGACTAAAATTTAAGTATATGATGTATGCTCTACTATAAATGAAGTCTGTTTATTCCCTAGACTACTTAAAGCAAATTATGTTGGATAGCAACATATACTACAAGTTTTTCTAATATGTTTTACTGCCTAAAGTTTATTTTTGCAATTTATTCCACAAAATATTATTATTGGTATATAATGGACAAGCTTCAATTCAATAAAAATATAAATTTAATATCAATTAACTAAAACGACCAAAGTACAGTTGATACAGGCAAAACCATTGTGTTTGAATGTTGCACTTCTTCTTCTTCTTCAGCAATACTTAAGTTATTGGGATTATGTCAGGACCTAATTTATGTCTGCTGTCGTTATTTTGAGCGTTTCTCATGAAAGAGGAAATTATCTGTAAAGGCACGCCTCAATTACGCGCCACCGTTATACTGCCGGTAGTGATTTTTCAGGGACTGATGTACCTGTTTTATTTCAGACAGCATAGCCAATTATTTGGTCTGCTAGAACAGTTAGATCATAATAACTCGTGCAGTAGGCGTACGGAAATAAAAACTAATTTAGGTGGAATGTTTTACACGTGTGTTTGCAGACAGAATCATCTAAACAGTCATTCTATTATAATTTACGTCATAGGTGTTTGGTAGGATTGTATTAAATTTAAATAAAAATTTAATTTCGCTGCCCACATATCCAATTACATCCATAAGATGGCTATCAATTTATTACACTTCTGGTTATCGCTGTTGTCAATTTGTATATACATAGTAAGATAATAACTCATAGAGTTCGTCAACGAAAGAAGTACGTTTTCATATTATATGTATACATACCAAACCAAACAGTTGCAGAATTTACAGAAAACGGAACTACCATTCGACAGCTGAATGTACTACATCCACAGCGAAATGAGAGGACATTTTACATCATACGACATAAGAAGAAACTCTGTTGCAGCAACAAATTCCACTACTACTGAAATAGGTAACTTCGGACAAAGATCTGCTCGACGCAATTTGAAAATTACATTTTAAACTTTACCAAACGCTACGGCGAGCTAGCTTAAAGAGGAAGCAGAAACACAAAGCACACCTCTATATCTTGGCGATCCATTGTGATGTCGACGAGAAGGTCCTGTGACGTCCGTACGTTCGTGATTGTAATGGATCTAATAGAATGGATTAAGTGTATATCTTTGTCGCGCAATCTGCACTAAAGAGAATTCATTTGGAACCGTTTCGATTAAATGCAACCGAATGTTATAGGCGGCAGTTCAAGGAAATCGTATACAGAGTGATTTTCTAAGGTGATAGATTAAAGTGTTTTTAAAATTGCTAGTTACTACCACTGCTGATTATTATATCACATTATACATATATAAGGTAAGATCTGGCAGAATGCAACAGTGTTGTCTCTGTTGTGTCTGTTTATATCATGGATACTAAGCATTGCTAAAAGAAAGCATCAGAATTGCGCTACTAGTTACAGTTATCACAGCAAGTCTTAAGAGTAAATAAATTTATCGTACTAGCAGCAAACATAATTGAAGAACGTATTTCGATCTGAAACCATTGAAGATTTAACTCTCTCAGTAGTTCAAAAAATATTTAGCAAACATAGGTCGACTACATAAAGGAGTCGTCCAATTTTTGTGAAATCGACGCACAATAACAAATTTCTGGAACTTCTAATGGCAGCAAAAATATTGGTTTGTTAAGGTAATTTGGCAATTTCGCAAAATGAGTGTCGTCGAAAAGTAAAAAAATCACATTATCGTTCATCTAAAACTTGTTACGTATGCCGTAACACTGAATATATCAAGAGAACGTTCAATATTGTACTTTAAAATAAAAAAAATGGAACAACGTAAGTTCGAACTAACATTTCTTAATATTTGCTAGTACATTCCTACTATGACTTTCTACACCTGTTTCTTTCCCGCCCAGTTGAACATTTCCATGAAATACGATTAAGTGGAATCCCCAATCGTTGGTAGCTGCGACCGCCATTGCGGCTACATGTAAATGATCAAAGTTAACTTCGACCACAGAGATTAAAATTTATTGCCCTACGTTCTTGGAGGACTTTGCGCAACTTTTCTCTTTCTGATTTTAATAAATATTTTACGATCTTCCTGTTATTAATACCTACTCCATTTGCTATGCCATATTGTCACATTTGGACGTTAAATCTAAATTTAGAGATCAAAAGCAAACGAGGTCGCGTACTGATTTCTACCTCTTTCTAACTTAGTACCACTTGTGAACGATCGGAATAGGAGACGGAGTTTGTATGCATTCCACAGCATCTATTAAGTCAGTTTAATATAAACGTAATGCATAAACTAACGTAACTGAATGTGGCTACAGACACAGTTGAATAGTGTTCCCGGTTACGATAATTGGTGATATAATAAATACTTTACCTTCACGCAATCTTGATACGAACGTGGCTGTGACATATATGATATATAACAGCTATATCAACGTTAATTGATATTATTTTCCAGTAGTTTTGCTCCTTGCCAACGTGAGACCAAAGCTCGGTAGACTGAGGAAAGAATAACGTAGCCATTGTTGTGAATGAGATATTGTATCCTTTTGTATATATCTTATTTCGTCGTTCATTGTGAGCTGTCATATAAGCGAAACTTTTCTTTTATCAGAATCATCATCGTATCGGACAACTTCTCGTTTGAAATGAGATTTTTCCCTTTGTCCAAATAACTGCTTATAACGTCCGTTAATAATAAAAGGTACCCAGGCCAGTCCCGACTTGTACGGCAAGCGGTTGCTGAAGAAGCTCAGTCACAGGTTGGTGTCGAGTATTATTGCACTCCCCAACGTTCTATTAGATCCACCACAAACACATACACACACACACATACATACATATATAGGCATTTACTGTTCTTAGCTGCCTTTTGTTACAGTTTGTTACAGCAGTCGCCAGTCAGCGAATAATATGGTTGCTTTTTCCGAAAAATCGTTGAATTTTTAAACGAAACAGCCTTCCGTATTTTGCTAAGATCGTTCCTGATTGAATGGTAACATTGTTTATAAAAATTGAATAACAGTTCTAGATTGGTAGAAAAGTTGTTTTAGGTATAAATATATTTCTGTCGGCTAATTTTCAACTACAAATTTGTTGTTCTGTATTATAACTAAACATTCAATGATAAATCGTTTCAACGAAGAAATTCCCCGCCAAATATATCATTTTCTAATGCTAAAATGAGGGATGCTGGAAAGCTACTAGATAGATATAGATTTTTGTCATTTTGTGTGTAGTATATTATATTTAATTATTGCGTTTTATACTAGATATCTTTCTGACTTCCATCAAAATTTGCTGTTAAAGTAAGTAATTAATTGAAAAGATGAAGAAAAGATCAACAAAAAAAAATTAAAGATAAGTAGACCATCTCCCATTTAGAACTAGAAGGCATATTGAAAAAATCTAAAACGTAAATCACGTCTATAAAAGAATGTAATGGAGGTCAGTTAAAACGAAACTTTTGTGTAATACTTTCTAGTCGTCAAATTCTATAATAAAAGTCAAAAAGGGAAACCAATTGGATACAAAAAGAAATAAATTACAGAAGCAACTACGACCTTTACGCTGGACCATATAACAATACATCAAACACAACTAATGTAATAATAATAAGTAACAATTGGTATAACCATCGAACCAAACGGAGGCTCTGGGACCGGCCAAAAAATAGTAATGGAGGAGATCCAGAAGCCACATCTAATGGTGCAGGACTGCACAGACCACTGACAAAGAAGCCAACAAATCCTCTGGATACGATTAGGAAACCCACAGGGTAATTTGCGAATACTGGCACAGCAGCTTTGAGGTTCTATTAAAAATGTACCTCCCCGGTTCCAAAAAAGTAACCCAAATAGCAAATCAACTAGACAAACTCTTGAATAGTCTTTTTGTAAGTCTAGAAGAGATGGCTGGCAACTAGCTAATAACATACAATAGGATCATTTTGGCGATTAACTGCTTGTAGGCGTACAAGTCTCCTGACCCTGGTGAGACTTTCCCTGCCCTGTTACAACAAGAAAACCTCTTTGATAGAGAAGCGGCTACACTCTAATCAGCACGCGTTTTAATCAGGCAAATCATCCACCAGCATATGTTGCGGGTGGAGACCACTTTAAACAACCAAGAAATTGCGTTAGCACCATTTCTTGACATTGAAGGCGTTTTTGATAACACCTCATTTAAGTCTCTAATACGAGTTCTCAAATCCTGTGGAGTATAGAACACTTGTGACTGGGTGAAACCCATGCTCCCTGGTAGACCGGCAGAAGCAGAATTGGCGGAATATAAGATGCAGGTGTCAGTTTCCATCTTCTCTATTATAAGATATGCTAATTAGCGAACAACTGCTCGTTCTGCTGCAATAATTTAATTAAATTAAAATAATTAATAATTAATTAATTAAAAAAAAAAGAGTCCAGACAGCGACGGACACAGGAAAAAAATCAAAAAACCCAGATTATAATGTGAAAAATGTTATTCCTCAAAATTTATTGTAAAACACATCACAAACATACACAATACATAATCACATTTATTTTGGCATAATAACAATAAATTTCAAGCTGGAATTACAAAAAACACCTTTTAAAATATCAAGTGGTGGCATCTAGAATTTAACGGCTTGGTGAAACAGAAAACAAAAGAGAGAGACGGTGAGGGGGGGGGGGGGGTTGTTGAGAAGTTTAAAAAATTTGACAGAAGAGAGAAGTCACAACAAAAATTGTGTAAACCATTGCAAAAAGGCGAATAATAAGTTGAAAGTGCTATTGGGAAAGGAAATCGCTCCAAAAAAGCAGCTGAAGTATCTCGGGGTAGTCCTGGACCACAGATTAACATTGGGACCACAAGTAAGGCGAGTGGTGGAAAAAGCGGACAGGACTCTTGCAGAGTTAGTAAAAATTTTACCTAACATCGGAAGACCAGAGGGAGATACTATATGGCGTAATACAGTCGCAAATATTATATGCAGTTCCGGCATGGGCAAATGCAAATGGAAGCCCTAGACAAAATACAAAGGAGAACACTGCTCCGTGTAGTAAGTGCATACAGAACAGTTTCTGTCGAAGCCGCGCAGGTAATAGCAGGTATACCGCCCATGTCCCTTCTGGCGGAAGAGCAACGAAGAATTTTTCTCTTCAGGGACCCGCAGAGAAAGGGTTCCAGAAGAGAAGAGAGAGAATTTACTCTTCAAAGATGGCAACGGAAGTGGGATACACAGAATCCTACGGAGTCCTGGACGCAAGCTCTAATTAGAGATCTACAACTCTAGATTAAATGCAGGCATAGAAAGGTAGACCACTACCTCACACAAGTCCTTTCGGGCCACGGTAATTTCAAAAGCTACCTCAAGAGGTTTGCGCTCGTGGAAGCTTGGGCTTATGGTGAAGAGCGAAGATAATTGGAGAGCAGTTAGTACCTACATAAGAGACATAATGATGGCGAAAGAAACTAGAGATAGATTGCAAGTGAGCAGAAGATAATATCCCCAGATACTAGAGTCAAGTGACACTTGTGCCAGTTGAAGATATGCCAGCAGTTCCGGTGGCACTGCAGATGAAGAATTGAGGGGTTTTAGTGGGTATGCTACTCACGGTGAGTCCCACACTACCGGCCATTGACATCTAGGTCCGGTGTCCATAAAGAATTTTCGGTGCAGTTAAAATCAATAATCATCAAAATTAAAGTGCACTGAAAAAGGAAAACCGGCGGGAACAACTAGAGGATTCAAAACTACAAGGAGACAGGAAAGAAAACAAACGGACAGCAGAAGACATCGGATAACACACACACACACATCATACAATTAAATTGGGAAATTAATAAGGTAAGGGAAGAGGGAGGGCAGATTTAGTTATTCAATTGTAAATGGTAATTCACATTATAATCTGGTTATTTTATTACAACTAATAGTTTTTATTTGCATCATTCGTGACACAACAATACATACAAAATATATGTTAATTAGATTGTATACAGAGGGGAGTTTCACAATAATAATAGTTAACCTTGCTTTACGTCAATTTTTAATTCTACATCTAATAAATATTTTTTTAGTATGCATGCATCATAAACCAACCAAAACACACCCATAAGCGTGCATAATCGGGCGTTTATCGCACGCCGTGCGATAAAGAGGTTGCTTGGTAACAGCCAATCCCAAGCGTTTAATAGTCCAGTGAAATGTCGGGAAATGTCAAACGACATATAGGTACACAAACTTCGTTTATTGCTTGGACAGTTCTGTCACAGTCTTAGGATACGATGTATGCCGAAGCTAATGCTACCCTCTCCTGTGTTCAAGGCCATACACAGATAGCTTTCTGTCGGCAACGACAATAATTGCTGCATATTCGGCTAATTTAAAACCTATTTAGTATACATATTTACAAATATACGATACAATGCAATGCGAGCAAGGTGACTCATCTGCACTTGCCTATTTCAATAGCTCAGGTTCTCCAACGTAACCTATATTGAAATATAAATATATAATATAATCGGTAGAGCTGGCAAACAGCACTAATAGTTCGCAAGTTTCTAATAAGTAGAACTCGAAAACTACAACAGTTAGAATCCTATTGTTCGAGTATTTTTTGTAGAGAATTTCATGTTCTATAAAAAAGGTCTTACAAATTTTTGAAACATGACAAATTTTCTTGTAGAAATCTGTTATTGTTGGCGTTATTTGTCAGTTCTTAGTGATCAGCTTCCTTGTTTAATCGGTACAACAGAGCAAATTAATAAAATTTATTTATGTAGCTTCAGTAATTACTATTTATACACAATTATATAAAGCGAGCCACAAAGATACTTAGTCAATATGTCATTCGAACGGGGTTTGTTCCCCGACCCATTAAAAGTAACAAAAATCTTTCCCAATTACAAGAAAGGAGATAAATCTAGACCCGAAAATTATCGACCCATAGCGTTAACGTCGTTTTTCCAAAATATTTGAATATTGTTATCTTACCAGGCTTGAGGACTTTTTAAATTAAAATAATAGTTTGTCATTTAACCAACATGGTTTTAGAAAACAGCACTCAACTATGACTGCTTCAAATAAGTTTTACAAGAACATTGTCACTGCAATCGAAAACGGTATCTATCCCACGGCTTTCTTTTTAGAAAAAGCTTTGATTGCGTGAATCATCATATCCTATTTGAAAAACTTGAAAACTATAGAATTAGAGGTGTTGCGTTGGGCTGGATTAAGTTGTTTCTTGGGGACAGAGAGCAATATGTTAATATGCGTGTTTACAGTAATGGTGGTACTGTTTCTAACGTCGCATCTCCGAAACTAATCAGTAACGTAGGTGTTGCACAGGGCTCAATTATGGCTCCTGTGCTCTTTTTACTTTATATAAATGATCTCCCTCAAAATGTTCATAATGCTTTTATATCTCTTTCTGGGGATGATGTTGTTTAGCTAACCGGTGATTGTAGTCATCAGGACCTACTTGATAAGGTTAATAGTGTGTTAGGTGATGTCAAAGAGTGGTTTACGACGAATGGGCTGGTGGTGAATGATGCTAAAAGTTCATAATTGAGATTTCATCCTTATCAATTTAATCCTACCATGGATTTTTACTTAAATATTTATTTGAATAACGGGGAGTTGACTAGGAGCAACAATGTCAAATTCTTGGGCGTTTGGTTTGAGGAATGTTAAAATTGGAAGGGTCGCTGTGAAAATCTGATGTCCAAACTAGATTCTTTAGGTTATTTGTTTCGCAGCTTGCGCTCTGTGTTGGACTGCCGGCAGCTACTTTCCTTATATCATGCTTATGTTGGGAGTAGATTGGGATATGGTATTAGATTCTGGGGAATATCCCCCATGTCAGCAAATGTTTTCGTATGTCAGAAAAAAATTATTCCTGTGGTGTTGGGTTTGAAACCTACAGATTCCTGCAAACCTGCTTTTATTAAATATAATATTTTGTCCTTTCCGTCTATGTTCATCTATGATATAGCGGGGTTCATGCACAAAAACAAACATAATTGTCCAACAAATGGCAGTATGCAGAGCTATAGTACCAGAAAAAGAGATAATTTAATTACTCCATCAGGAAGGTTAACTTTGTTCAGGCATTCACCTGATGTGCTTGGAGCTAAAATTTACAGTAAGCTACCTTTGTGTTTTAGAGAGTTGGATCATGCACGCTTTAATCAGAGATTGCATTGTTTTCTCTTAAGTAAATGTTTCTATTCCTTAGAGGAATTTTTGAACTATGCTCCACAGAATATCAACTTATTATTATTATTAAAATTGTCATCCTAGGTAGGCCATGAACGATACATCCATAATCTCTGTCGTTACAACTCACGTCTGAGTTTGGAGAATTGATTAATCTCCGAACTGTCATTTATAAATCATCATAAGTCAAATAGACAATTTGAATTACAGGTATCTCTACAATTTACTAGCGAGTTAATAATAATATTTATGATAGGCAGCCAAAAAATAAAACGATGATTTAAAAAATTTGAACGCATGAAGTATTATTATTATTGTAACAATTTTTTAGAATGTTGGTTGCTTTTGTCATAACTTTACTAGCCAATGGTGCTAGTACTACTCTTGAAGTTAAGTTTTCCTGTGCTTCTTTAAAAATATCGCACAAGCTTTAGTATATGCAAATATACTTACATATTGCGTTTCGTTTAAATGTTTCATTTTCAATCAACAACTACATACATAAGAAATATTATAAATAAAAAATATCCTTATAACACATTTCAAGAAAAATTATCATTGACTAACACAATTATATTATCCAGTAAATAAAAACATATGTATTTAAGTAGGAACGTTTTTAATTATACATACTTTATATTAGGTAACACTAAGAAAAGTGTGACTGTTTCTCCGATTAACCGTATTATCAACTTCAAAAATTTAGTTAGTTCGACGCCTAACTAGAATATGAAGAATTCGTATGAGTAGCCGCTAATTATTTCTTATGTTATTATTCAGAAACATCTTAGGGCAACTCAAATTAGAAATAGCCAATAAAATTGTATATTATGCCCTTTAAAATTAAAGATACAATTCAAAAATTTGTAAACCTTCGAATTCTTTATGAACACAGAGAGAAGTTTTAATATTACGTGGTATATTTTAGAGTTACATACATATGTACATATATGGGAGGAAACAATATATACTACATTTGATTTTAATATCATTATAAATTGCTATTACTACTTTTACTGGAAACAAACAACATGAATAAGAATTTTTATATCATATATTATAATATCATTGTAATGACTCTTCCATGTGTCAATCTTAATTACAAATATTTAGTCGAATCATTAGGAGTAATTTAGACAGTCAGTGCTAGCGACATTCACACGCATAGATATACTAGTTCAGAGTAAAATAAAGATATCAATGGCCCGTAGTAAAATGATTGAAGGAGTAGGGTGTGGGGGACACCCTATAGCTTCGGCAATTATCGGTGTCCCGCGACGGTCACATCTACTGTCCACCGAATAAACGAAGTTTGTGTACATGTCACTCGATAATATGTATTGGAATTATCGATTATTGATTTGAATTATTATTTGGACTTTGCAGGCATTACCTAAACTTAATTCAGCTTCAGCAGCTAGTTTTTGAATTTCTGTCGACATTATTAATACAACAATGATGTTTAATAATTAAGTGAAATGTCAAATGACATAACATAGAGACACATCTCACTCGATAAAATGTATTGAAATTATTGATTTGATTTCTTCTAGTTAAAATTATTGTTGCATTTATACTAAAAAATATTGTATGACAGTGCATAATTAGTGCTAATTATGCACTAGTGTCATAATATACTATAAATTTAAAACGTACCTGCAAGGATAAGAACATAATATAAAGCTCCTATCATAATTGCCTAAACATAAAAGTATGGTAAACAAGTCAAATATTTATCGGAAACTGATGTGAATTAATTAATTCTCGATAGTAAACTACGAACGCACATGTTAATCATGTCGTAAGCCAAATTTAAATAAACCGATAAATACATAAACTCTGTAACGTTCCGTAGCAAAACGCACTACACACATTCACATTGCCGATGTATGTATGTATAGTATAGTATATCACAGCATTCATAAAACTAGGCGCCATAAAAATCGCCATAATATATAGAAACACAAACATAGGAGTAATTTCCAGTAATAAAATTATCATTTCGGCTGAACGATATGAGCAAAACGTTAAACATTGACGTAAAAAAATTTACACGTAACATATTTATGTGATAGAAAACGTATACATAAAATCCATGCATTTATGTATGTATGTATGTGAGTTCACATGTATGCATATTCATTTACACACCAGTAAAAGAAAAGCACTCGATCATGCACGTGTAATGGCATAGCCAAGACAAGACCGAAAAAGCACTTAACCTCATTTGTAGAACAGTATCTGGCATGAAATTTAAACGCATATACAGACAGAGTCGCTGACCGATACGAACTCATTTACAGTCGATGGCATCTAATGACTATTCGAGACCATTTTAGTGCGGTATAAAAACTGTTTGTTTATAATTGGCAATTAACACTCAAGAATTCGTAAACTCTACAGAAACGGTGCGGTAAAAACTACTAAACTTCCTCAGTATAATGCATTCTTTTTACATATCAATGAAGTGTTGCGTTATCAAGGCGAACTAAATAATTAAATAAAAAAAAAATGAAAATACTGACAAGTTTAGCCAGTTAATCGCAGCAAATTTAAGTTGTAAAAATCAAACGTAAATATGTCCTCCTACAAGCACAGCTACATACTAATAGCATTAAAGCGCCTACTATGTATGTACCAGTACAAGTATTACGGAATTTCGCTCAACATTTAAAGTAATATAAAATTTCAGTATTTATAAAGGTTTGGCTCATTGGTTACAACTTAATATTTGAAACCAAGTCATCAAGAAAATTAGGATACTGGTAGCAAAATTGGAAAGGTAATTGAACATCGTCTGTTGTAGGAGTTAGTGCAAATAACTATAATATATTTTTTATGAGACATTTTTGAATTTTGAATAAAATCGCTTACATGAATTTTGCAACTAGAACAACAGAAAATTTATTATAGCAAAAATTATAATGTCTAAACTACTCTGAAACTAATTTATGGTAATTACAGGCACAAATGATAATTTAGAATCGAACGTCAATTTTATAACATCGACTCGAATAGATACAATCTTTAAGACATCGCCACATCAAAATATCGATTGAGATCAAATTAAGTGATTGAGAGGCCGTATAATTAGACACAATCCCTTGGTCATTTAAAAGACTGTTCTGATCAATAATTACTTGGTAGTATGAATTGATAGATGCACTGAAATTTTCTAGCACATGTCGTTACTAGAAATTACACAAGGGGCTTAGGTAACTTTGTTGTGAGAAACTGTTGGCAAGTATGGGAAGTATGGAATAAATTCATTATTTGCGAAATAAACGATTTTAACGAAATTTCCCGAAATTGGTCGATTTTTGATTTCAATTTGCTTTACTTTAGCTGGGCAAAAGAAAATCCCAAATGGATGCCTGGGCATCACACACAATACCCGTAAAAGATAAATGTAGGGGCTGGTATTGTAAGAAATAGAATCATCGGACCGTACTTTTTCGAAGGCAATTTAGACGGGCTAACATATCTTCAGTGTTTAAGAGGCTTTCTTGTACCTATTTTAGTTAATTTATTCCCCAGTAGCATTTATCCTGGTAATTAAATCTGGCTCATATCCACTGCGCCACGAATTGTTAACAGGTCTCAACCCGGACACGCATTTGGAATGGCGAAAGCATTCGCGGCACCTATCTTGCACTAACCTATGTCATCCCAAGGTAATCGTGTAAAATTCTGAAAACGATGGTTTCTGAAACTTCTAGTAAAGTTGCTAATTGTCGCTTCTTTAGTCTTACATCCTCAAGTACCAAACACTTGCTTTTTTCAACAACATCCGAAGCGATCATGTCAACAGGGCGCCCTGGACGGGGATCATCATCCCACGGAAGGGCGATCATCCTCGTATACAGCCAACATCTCTTTAAGAATTTTTTGAAGTTTTCCTTGTTTTGTTAGGAATTTTATAACAGCCCGGTATTCGATTTTATTCATTTCAACGCGTGTCGACACAAATTGACAGATAATAAAATTAATAATGTTGCAATTGTTTTGTAAACTGTCACACAAGTTACCAAGGCATATGTGACTAAAAAACAACATAACCGAAAATTGCATAAAACTTCAAAACAACTGAGTCCGGGAATACAAAACCATCCATCGTATATAGTATCACACGCGTACCTACATATTTGCATTTAAACGAAAATTTGTGGATGTGATTATCCGCGGTTTTCGGTATCCACGGTAAGGCTTGGAACGTATCTACCGCGGATACGAAGATCCGACTGTATCTCTGTGTCAAGAAACGATGGACGTGAATGGATTAGCATAAACAAGCTTGGACATTAATCACAAAAGTGCAGGTACAAAACAGATTACCTCAGAAAAAATATGCGAACTAATATCCTACATGAATAATTTGAAAATATATAAATACAACCGATATGAGTGATTACGGGTAATAAACACGAAACCGCCAACTTCAAAAAATACATTTATTCTATTTAATGCAAAAAATTCAGCAATATTTATTCATAAAAGTGAAAAAGAAATGAGTATGCTGATGTATTCATGGAATATCTGTCTCTTAAGTTTTTCAGATAGTGATTTATGTATATTCCTCTTCTTCTGTCAAGTTGTATTCGGAGCGTTTTAAAAAAGATTTATTGTCGATTAACAGCACCAAATATTAAATCGTTAGACATTTAGTTCATCTGACTTTAATAGAAAATTACATTCTATCACTTTCTATTCAGTAAATGCTTGTCGCTCACTCGTCGTTGTGTATGTTTATAGAATCTGGAGATAGAGTTAATTAAATTGAACTTACAACTTTAGTTAATGTATCATTATAGGTCCGTGTGTTTTCTTGTTATATTTCTAGACTTGAAATCACAAACTTGATGTGATCTTTAAACGAAAACGTACAAGCAATTTGACGATATTTGTGTGGGCGTTAAAAAATAAATCCGTCAATGAACTCATCTCTCACGGATTGTTGGGCGCTTTAACAATAATTATATTAAAAATAGAGTCAAATCCTGTACGTAACCCACACCTGCTATAAACTTTATTGTACCCAATAAACGGCACACAGCTATTGTCAACCTATTAAAGCTATATACGAACAAACCATCAAAGTTTGAAATGTTCCACAGTCTAAGCTGGATATTTATACAATTATAGGTAATAAAACGTTAATTACGGGCGCGGGTTATATTTCATTGTCTCCGGACGTTTCATAGTCGCAACTTAAATATAACGTGACATCTCTGCAGTCACTTAATGGCAGTATTAGAATATCTAACAAGTATTTTTGTAACAAACGAAGAAGACTCGATCCTTAGTAATATGCATCTATTCATACTTATAAATAGTTTAGCATGTTAGATAGACATAAAATCATTTTTAATAACCCGTTTACAAATGAAATATCTTAGTCGAAGGTCTCGTGCTGGAAAAAATTAATCCTTCCTATATTTCTTAATTATGTCGCCTCATATTTTAAATATTTGTAATAAAAGTCGTAGTAGAAGATGTAAACAGGGATTTCTTTGATGAATCAACCAAGAAGATTTAAATTAAAGTTAAAGATTGAACGAGTTGGATTTTTACTTTAATTTATAGGTTGTATCCGCCACAGCTTATCCAGCACTGTGTGACGGTGTCAGAAAATCATATGAATCAGCATATTCGAAAGAATAAACTTAAAGACTTCTTTAACGAAGAATATTATAGCCGTTAATAACATACGGCAAAATTATATTGTAGGACCGAATGCACAAACTCACCTCGTATATCGCCAAAATGCAGATATTAATGTAATGTTAGGTGTAGAGCAGCTATACCAACATACGCTTTAAATGAAGGAGTTTCACATTTATGCTATTGTAGT
>ML218392.1:640-39341 GCA_004785975.1 Popillia japonica
AGCGTGGTTGGCCATCCCTCTCACCGCCATACGACGACTTCATGACTCCATGCCTCGTGGTGTAGCACCGCCCGAGCGGGTTACTCCCACTATTGATGCATCCCGTCCCAGTAGGGTTACGGAGCTCTCTGCTAGAGGGTAAGTTATACTAGTTTAGTACTACCTATACCCCAAATTTCATTGCGCTAGAACCACGCGCTTAAATTAAACAGGGTGTGGTCGTCAATTATTTGCAGCAGTGTATATCCATAAAAGCAGTTAATGCATAACGTATGAACGTATGTACATACATACTCCGGAATACTGCTGTAGATTTAAAGGAAACAAGGTATCTAGATACAATACGTGTAGAAGTGCATATGCAGTTGAAGTGTCCATCTGGCAATAGAAATGATTGTTAGATATGAATGTATATACATAAATGAATCTATAAAATGTATGATCTAACTAAATATGATACTACGTTTAATGATTCTTATCTTCATTGTCATTACTAGAGCCGTGCAGAGTTTAAGTAAGAATCATACTTCGCACCACTGACATTATATATTGAGTAGATAGTTCGTTCACTAAACGCTAACGTATTTTACTATTTTGCAATAAATTTTAATGAATATTACGATAACTAGTGGTTTCAAACTTTAAATCTGTGTAATGCAGAATTCACTATCGATAAGTCTATGTATATACATAAGAACATTGGTGAAAGCAATTGAACAAAGACTTTTTCTTAAAAAACATGTTTAATTATACTTGTTTTTTGTTCAGTATTTAACATACATACCTATATACATAAGTACATTTATTTTGAAGAATATATCGGCATTTATAATTATCGAAAAACACTGTATAATTATTTCACTTATTTACCTCGCTACCTACTTACTGTTAGTTTGTTACTTCAATGGAATAGATGTGACGGCCTTGCAGTTTGTAACTCATACTTAAACTTTGCACGGCTTTGGTCATTACAAAAGACGTTATAAACCACAATACCTCACAAACAGAAATATAAGTAAAACTGACAATTTAACTTCTTATTCTCGTAAAACTATTCACAATAATAAAACATAAAGGTATTGCACACCCACATTTTAGACTTCAAAAAATATCACTTGGAATGTAATCAATAAAATCATATACCTAATATGTTTCCTACATAAATGGAAGGAATTATGTAGATACTATTAATTTTCGCAATACTATAAAACTGTATTAAAAAAATCCATTTTATGAAATACAGTTTATCGATAACATAAAAAATGAGTGAATTTAATAGTATACGCGTTTGTCTTGCCTGTATGAAAGATTTTAATATGTTGCGATGTCCAATGTTTTATTTATGTACATATATACTACTGTAACCGTTGTATTATTATTATTGTTATTGTTTTTATATGTGTTTATATATACAGGCCGAATCATTTTTCGATCTTCACCATTGCGATCTCGCTTATTATTGAAGATGACGGTAGGTTTAATTTTGGCAAAGTTTCCAAATTTTGTGGTTATTATGATCGTAAAAAGAAAGTAGACTTAGAACAAGTGACGTTCAAGATTAAAAAAAAAACATTTTGCTTGTAGCACCTTTATTTGGCCTTGCCGAGAAAAACTAAGGACACATTCTCAAGGGCACTTCATCTAATGCCGTACTTGAGAGTTTTATACGACGTTCATCATCATCAACTTTGTTACTTCTAATGAGCGCCATCTTAGATGTTGACAACCATGTGTCATATGTTGAAAAGAAAACTTAGATAATGTGTGTTAATTGACGAAAAATCTGATTTGAGATTAAATCAAGTAGCTAAGAAATTTCGAACTGTCAATTATCGTTCCATTAGTAACGCAAAAAGGCATACACCAACGAAGAGAAACGAGATATGTTATGTATTTTTATCAAACAGAAATACAACAATAACGAGTACAAGATATTTAGAATTGTATCCTGAGTGACGACAACCATATTGTATCATCTTTCTAGATCCTTACAGAAATTTAGTCGAATATGGATCGTTTACCAAACCGCCTAATCTTAATGACAACCAAGATTTGGGTGAAAATCAACGAGATATTTTACAAATAAATGTGCGGTTTTGCAAATTCAATTTTTGTATTTTGTTTTTTTGGTTAATAATAATCCATGAACAACAAAAGAAGTAGCGTCAGAATTAAATTCAAACACGAATATCGGGAACTCTGCGTTGAAAGTAGCTGAAACCGTACAAAATCCATGTTAGTCATAGTTTACTACCTAGTGATAATTTAAGACGAATCAAATATGTATTATAATTGGATACTGGGAAAATTAGAAAACGACAAAGGTTTTTTGAATAAAATCATCTGGTCAGATGAATCAAAATTTACTATTGGTGGAATGCTGAATAGAAATAAGGAGCGCTATTTAGTATGCCAGACTTCAATGCAGAATAGAGCTCGGAGAACCCCACATCGTTTTAGATTAAACGTTTGGATGGGCATTTTGGAAAATTGTCTTATAGGCCCAGTAATCTATGAAGAGACGTTACATGGGCAACGAGATTCAAATCTTCTTCGAACCTATGTAGCCAACTTCTTAGACAACATTCCATTAAACCAGTTATAAAATTTGTTGTGGCAATAAGACGGCACGCCAGCTCACAATGCGACAGTCGTATGAAACTACTCAAAGGCTTGCTTGGAAAGCTGGATTGGAAACGGTGGACTTGAACGGCTAGCGAGATCTCCTGACCTAAGTGCTCTAGATTATTTTTATGGGGAGCTGGTAAAAATAAACTGTAAAAATTTACGCGATATTCCATTTTAAGTAATTGACAGTTCGAAATTTCATAGCTATCTCAAATCAGATTCTTCGTCATTAATACATAATATCAAATTTTGTTTTCAACATATTCAAATGAATTGGCCTGTATACATATTGTCACGCACGCAATAAAATCTATCTACATATCTATCGATATAATATGTACATATGTATATAAGCTTGTTTTGGTTCCACACTCGAACCAGTTCAGAATCGTTCTAAACGTGCGACCAAATAAAACTTGTTACATATTAGTCATACAGATAGTCTATGACTGTGATAGCCTACTATTAGAACTGGTTCTGAACCGGTAAGCATACGAAACCAAAAGAATCCTTATGTATGTACGTAATTTGGTTCTCTGATTTTGGTTTTCTAAATTTAGATTTTCTGTAGTTTCCCAAATTCCACGGCAAATGTGGAAAGATAATATCTTAAGTCGGTCTACAGCCGCAGGCGTAATAATAACTCATGGCCAGCCGATACCCCCTGTAATTGGCGCAAGCTGTTGGGGGATGAATTATTATTATCATTTTACAAGGTGCTCGAACAATACGAAATAAAAGTTCTCAAAATACACAAATCAAAAAATGCGTAAATGAAAATGCCAGAGTAAAATGTCACAAAAATTCGCAGCACGTTTTTTTTTCGTGGATAACATGAATTATGTGTTTGATACATTTCAGCTCAAATATATGCGTAAATTCTACCGTTTGATAGCAAGAAGTTCGTTAAATGAACGGAATATTTTGAAATATCTCGTGAATACAAAGGAATTTATGCAAATTGTAAACGTTGTCACGAAGATCTTAAAAAAGCGTAATAATAACGTTATACAAACGGCATTCTGACAGAAGAGAGCTTCATGTTAAAATATGTTGTCCTTTTGTAATACAGTTAATTTGTTCCTGCTTACATGGAAACTGTCTCTAAAGATAATTAAACATTCGTACAAGAATAAGAAAATCTTTAGTTATTTAAAGAAACAAAATATTTACTTTTACATAACATGGATTCATAGAGAAGTTGGTGCTTATAAACGATTGCCTCTATTAATAGAAACACGCTGTTGAATGCTTGAGTTGTTAAACAATAGACATACATACATATTGATCGATCGTAACGCATTATTCATTACGTAAACCTATTGTGCACAAATCTGTATAAAGCAAGCCAAAGAGTATTACAGTAGTTAGTACATATACAGGGTGTTAAAAAAAGGCTGTCGGATATTTCACCCAATTATAGTTCTGGTGGAAATAAACAAAAAAGTCTTAGTCAACATGGGTCCACAATTCAACTGTTTTTGACATATCGTTCGACATAGTCGTTTGCATAATGTTTTATTAGGATAAAAATTTTGAAAGAAATTCTTATCGCAATGTAAATTAAACAAATGGCTATTTAAAGTAAAATGATAGAAATTGTTCTACATGTCCTCCGATCATTTCTAAGCACGCTTCACACCTTCTTATGAAAGATCGACGCACTCTTTCGAAAATTTCTGGAGTCCTCCAAATTTCCTCGCAATAATTTACGATTCGTTACCTGAGTTCACACAATTAGTGCGTACACTAATTGTTTTAGATGCCCCAAACATAGAAGTCTAGAGGTGTCAGGTCAGGGAACCTAGGAGGCCATGCAGTTGGTCCGCTCCGTCCTATCCATCTCTCATTGTAATCTTGATTTAAGAAATTTCTAATGCACAGGAGCTCCATCGTGCATAAACCACATATTTAATCTGTTAAAAAGTGGCATGTCTTCCAACAAAACGGGTTATTCATTTAAAAAAAATCCAAGTATACTTGTCCCGTTAAACGATTAGGGAGAAATACTGGACCAATTAAACAGTCTTCAAAAATAGCAAGCCAAACATTTAGCGAAAAACGGTTTTGTTGATGCAGTTCAACAACAGCATGGGGATTTTTATCTGCCCAGACGTGATTGTTATGAAAATTGAATATTCCGTCTCTTGTAAACCCAGCCTCGTCACTAAATAAGATCTGAGCTGCACAATTAGGAGCTTCTGCCAGCTTTCGTAAAACCCAATGACAAAAAACCCTACGTGCATCATAATCGAGAGGAGCAAGAACTTGCACGCGTTGAATGTAGTAAGGATAGAGCTGCTGTTCCCGCATAATTCTCCAAATGAGAGGATGACGTTCAGTTCTGCGGCAAGTCTTCGGGTGCTAATATTTGGGTTGTCTTCTACCCGTCTCAAAATATCTAATTGTACTGCGGGAGAAGAAACTGATCTAGGTCTACCAGAACCACCATTAATTTTAAATGAACCAGTTTCGGACAGCCGGACATGAAGTCTTGAGAAAATCTTATCACTCGGTAACAACCAATTTGGAAATTCTTCGGCATACATACGCCGTGCTTCAGTGGCATTTCCATTCGCACGAACGTACATAAAATGCATATCGGCCATTTCTGCATCTGTGTACTTATGCATAATTTGAGAAGGAAAAAAAATTGACGCAAATGATAAATAATCTGATGACAGATGTCTGACAGAACTAAGTTTAAGTCACAATCAGTTGTTTGACAAAGAGAACTATTCTCAAGACCGAAAAATGAATTTTTTTATTTTAAAATATGCAATCGACTATATGTCAAAAACAGTTAAATTGCGGACACATGTTGACTAAGACTTTTTTGTTTATTTCCACCAGTACTATAATTGGGTGAAATATCCGACAACGTTTTTTTAACACCCGGTATATATGTATGTATGTATTTTATGTTGCTGATACTTTTTTCCACTTCTAGGTCAATTATACCACTTTTAATTCGATTAAGAATCAATTTATTCCAGAACCTTTACAAATTAATGGTGAAGAAGTTGCGTAACGAAAACAACGCATAACATAACCGAGGAAACTGCTTTGTCTAAGCATTCTAAAGAATTACGACATAACTGTGATTTTGAAAATATTAAGATTTTAAAAAAAGAAAAAAGAGATTACTATATGAAATGATATACCTACATTAAAAAAAGAAAATAACGCGATCAATTTTAGAACAGATATAGAAAATTTAAGTATGTAGTTAAGTATGTATATAATAATTTAATCACCTAATCACGCCTGAATTTTATCAAATTAAGCTCTTGACTAGGTTTTTTGCCATGTTTTACCTAGTCCTTGAACAGAATTGATAGAGCTTGACAAAAAAATACAATGATATAAGGATCATTATTCTTATGATTATAATTTTACATTTCAAAAATATCTTGAATTGTCCACTATTTTGTAAACATAATCCTATATAGTCTGTTTGTTTTTAGCTGTCACAGCAGATATTTCGGCTACTGTATCAGATATGACAAAATGTTATAGCAAAAAGTTGTTCTACATTTAATTTTCTATTATCCTTTATCGCCAAAAAAACAATTGAGCATCAAATACACTAGGTGTAGCAAGTACATTCAAAATTTTAAATAGAACATACCCAGTTTTATTACATATTCTAAAACTGTAAAAAATTCTCTTTATAACGATATAACATATGCCATAGTTATCTAGCCAATTAAAGATATAAATCGATAATTAAGCTGGAATTGCGTACTTACGCAGATTGGAGTTTCATTCGACAAAGTAGGCGGTGAAACAAATGAAAACCATTTGTCAGTTTCCATTTGAATAATTTTTAAAACTATCTTACTAACATAGGCTATTTAACATAAATACAACATTTTCAAAATAAACAAAGTAATAATAACTTAATAGGTAATCTAAGTTTAAAATGTTAGTTCATAAATTTAGAATTTTTTTTCAAAATGACCTACGTTGTTTAGATTCTCTGGTCCTACTTATAAGGTTTCGCCTCACTTTTTGTAGCATGTGTTATTTGACCACAGGCTCTACGGATAGGATTTTGAAGAGCGTCTAGATCCTGTGGACAAGTAACATAAACTTGTTGTTTGAGAGCATCCCATACAAAAAAATCTAAAATAGCGAGATCTGGCGATCTTGCCTGCCAGTTAATGGGGCCACCATTACCTACCCATTTTGCTCCAGTTGAAATCTCCCTGACACTTTGTGAATTGTGGGGAGAAGGGTGCTCCATCCTGCTGAAACCACATATTGCGACGCATTTCTAGCCGTATATCATCAAGATAATTTTCGAATTCCGTCAAAAGAAAATTGGCATATTCTTCCGTATTAAGAGATCCTTGATAAAAATGGAGATCGACTAAAATATCGTCTATCGCGCCAAGTCATACCTACATTAATGGAAAATCTGTGTTGGAATCTACATTCCCGATATTGACGTGGATTCTCTGTATAAGTACCAGTTTTTTCTATTAGAAATCCCGTTATTGTTAAAATTAGATTCATCGCTCAAAAGAATTAAATTTAATAAATTTTGATTATTCTTAAGCCACTTACAAAATATCGGCCTCCTGTCAAAATTACCGCCTCTTAAACCTTGCACTAATTTAATTCTATAGGGAGTAATTTTATATTCTTTTAGGATAGAAAATATTTCATACTGACGACGTATTGAATTTCGTGGATGCACTCTAAAATACGCCAATATTAAAACATCTTGATATAAAAGTACAAGGATGTGGATGTCGCCTTTCTGGATACACAACTTGATACATTCCATAAGCTTGTCTATTACTCTCATTACATCTGATGTACTCTCTTAGCATGTCCATTTTTTCATCATTAGAATAACAATTATCACCCATTTTGTGCTATTTGAAATGAAAATTAACAATACGCAGGAATTTACTCAGTTAGTTTGACACTAAAGATACAGCAATTGTTTTCACCGCCTACCTTCTCAAAGCAATGTATTCATGGCCTAAACCTACAATTGTTGTTTAATTATCGATTTACATCGGTAATTGAACAGAGAACTATGGCATGTGTCATATCGTTATAAAGAGAATTTTTCACAGTTTTAGAATATTTAATAAAATTGGGTATGTTCTATTTAAAATTTTGAATGTAGTTGCTACATCTAGAGTATTTGATGCTCGATTGTTTTGTTGGTGAGAAAGGATAATAGCAAAGCAAATGTAGAACAACTTTTTCTCTATAACATTTTCTCATATCGGTTACAGTAGCCGAGATATCTGCTGTGACAGCTAAAATCAAACAGACTGTATATCACTGAATTTCTTTGTCTGTAGATAATTTTGTTGATAGGCATGGCTAGTTATTTATTTATTATTTGAAACGAATTAAATGTCAATTTTATTCCACTGACGAAGTTGTAACGAAAACCAAAGTATATTGTTTTTTGGAATAAACTTGATCTTTATTCGAATTACAGTGTTGTAATTGACCTAAAAGTGGAAAAAATATCAGGAAAATAAAGTAAAAAAAAGTCATAAAAATACATACATATTAACTTGTATTTAAAGTACAAAAGATACCTACACTTTGTCTTCGATTTTAGTGCAAATTCTAGAAATACATACATACATGAAATAATAGTATTCTATAAGCAAAACTTCCAATTATAACTTTAACATTCCTGCTTCCCGTAGAAAGTACAGTGAAACCTGTATAAAACGACCACCTTCCGTTCCAAACCAAAACGGTCGCTTCGAGAGATGCTCGCATTAGACAGCATATCCCCAACGCATATACAGCATGTCTATGAACTAAAAGTAAAAAATATGAGAAATGGAAAGATATTATTTTATTAAAGTTAAATCCAAAATATGTTGGATTCGTGTCGTAGTTGAACTACAATTTTTTGGATTTATATTCTACATAATTGTACTAATAATATAATATTCACCAAAACCCGATTTTATGTATTTTCCCTATGTCCCACTCGGCTGTGGAAACCCTGTATACATAGTTTAGTATTGAGTCCATTTATGAAGTGAAACGAAACAATCTACACTACTACCACAAATATTTCAATAGTTAAAGCAAGATTAGGTAAACGTCTCCAAGAAACCTCGTTAACTCTATTTAGTAACTAGATACTACATAGTAAAAGAGAAACTAAAAAGTTTCAAAACCTTAATTTACAGACTGTATATATTTTCTTCATCCATATACATTTTTGTTTTTTTTTCACAAAAGATTCTTTGTCATTTTATTATACCACAAAGAGGAATGTAGTAATGTATAGATTGGAGTAATTTTTGTTTTCGAAAGACACGTACAACGTGCGGTTTCGTACACCTTTCCGAATCTTTTTGATGTCGGTATAATTTCATTATATACATTTCGCTCTGAGTTTTTTTTAGAATATCCGGCTAAAATGTATTTTACGTATTAGTTTTTCCGTAAATTCTGTTTCAGAGTTTACGCTTTGGCTATAATATCATTTAAATTTAATATGTAAACGGCTGTTGGCATGTTGGCACATGCCATAGTCGTTGAATTAAATCTATAGTTAGGTGAAATTATTTCCTAAAAAGTCGCATAAGCTTTTTTCCACTATTTATTCGATTAGGACTGAAATTTGTTATTGAGTAAATAAAAGACTTTACTTGTGCTTATATGATTATTTAGCCAAATTGAATTCTATCAATATTTAAATATACGCTATTCCTGACATTTACACTGACATTCGCTGAATATTCGCATAGAATAATAGAAACATAATACCTTTATTTACATACCATCTTCTTGAAATTGAATGATATTTTTTCAGGGAGAAATATGCACCACTAGATGGTTATGCATCGTATTGGCATTTAGACTCTTTGGACATCCTATGTAATATTTTAAGAAATTTTATTGTATAGGTGGTTTACATTTTGTTAATAAGCTTGCAACAAAACAAGATTGTATTTCAAAATCCGGCCAAGAAAATTATGTTTCTCGGGACACCTATATCTTGTAAGAAAGAAATATCTCAAGAATCAAAGAAACATAATTGCACACAGAAAGCCACTTCAACATATTACGCTGATTTCAGAAATATAACAACAGGCTGTTCCATTTAAAACAGCAAGTTGAATACTCCCTTTTTGCAGTTACTTTTCATGAAACGCTATCCATGGTCATATTCCATGCCAAATAAATTTTGGAGTCTTCTTCACTTAACTGTATTCTATACAGCGTGTATTTGAAATAAAAGTAAAGACTATAAAAAAAGGAAAGATATTATTTTATTAAACTTAATCCAAAATAGTTTGCGCTAATTCCCTCCCAGACGCGAGAAGAAAAATGAATATTTATAAAATATTCGTCGCGCCACTGTGTTTTAAATATCGCCCATCGCTGCACCTGCTCTGATATACAGTGTGTAAGGGATGGGGTTTCCTATAGGGAAAACTTTTTTAATGTGTTCTAGGAGAAAAACTTATTCTTTATAAAAAAGTTTGCTTGTATCGAAACCCCTTGTAGACAAAGAAAACTCCAGTAATTACTTAAGATAAGCTCCAAAACTGGAAATTATGTCGAGTTATTGATTGTAGGCGAAGTCTCATATAAATATGCAATCCAGTTATTTAATGCAAAAAATACGAACGTAAGTGTAGGCTGGACTGCTATTTTTTTAATGGAACTTTAAACCAAATAATTACTTAGAAATGCTTTAGAATTTCTTATTGCCATCACTTGAGCAAGAAGAAAAGCAACAAGATGGGTATCCAGTTCATGGCACCTTAATTGTTAGAGAATAATTCCTAAATTTACATTTTCCTGGGAGATGGATTGGACATGGACCAATACATTGGCCAGCTCAGTCACAGGACTTAACACCCATGGATTTCGTTCTTTGGGGTTACCTGAAGCAAAAAGTGTACAAGGAACCTATGGGAAATGATGCAAATATTTTAAAAGTACGGGTTACGGAAGCTGTTCAAGAAATTAATATTGAAATGTTGAACAACGTTTATAAACATTTTAGAAAAAGAGTTGAAATTGTACTGGATCTGGAGGAGAGTATGTGGAGTAACTGTATAATTAAAAATTAAATTATTGTATTAAAAGTAACGTTTCTATTTTTTATTCAGAAAAAAACGTGATAAATGGTTGTGTTTCGTCGGCATCCTTACGTATGAACAGAAACGCAATACAAGTTTTATCGAAATGAACATTTCTTTTTGTTTGACGTCCACAAGTACAGGTAACACGATGCTGATGTAACATTAAAATGAACAACTCGACATTATTTCACGTTTTTGTATCATCATCATTGTATGCTTTGCGAGCCTTCTTTTTGTCAAAAACGGATCCCGTTTCATCAAACTTTTTATTTAATTTTTTTAAAGCTGATCTGCTTATATGTACTTACATTGGTGTGTTTTGCATTAAATAAGTGGATTATATATTTATACGAAACTTATCCTGTACTATATCATTTCACTAGGTAGATTCGCTGCTCTAACGTCAACATTTTTTTTCAAATTAAGCTCGTTGAATTGTCAGTAAATGACGTTTGTTAACGAGTAATTACATGGGTAATACGATACTGATATAACATTCGGACTTCAATATCAACAACTAATTCCATAGATTGGATACATTTAAGATAAAAGTTTCTTTATTAATTTAATTAGTCTGCGATAGTATTTTCATACGTAATCACATTGATATTATGGAACTCTTCATTCAAGGCTATTAAAAAAACTGAAACATCAGCGTTATTTCGTAGTTTTTATAAAATCGACAGCGGTTTTTGCGATGTCTTGGGTTACTTCGATCGAAGCAAACATATTCTCGATTAATAGGCGGCACATATTACAATTTATAAGGGAGATTTTAAATTTGGCATTCGCGTCGTAATTGAACAAAAATTTTTTGGATTTATATTTTACATAATTGTTTCTTACCATTGTTAATATTTTTTACTTTTATTTCAAATGCACCCTGTGTATGTATTCTTTGGTTGAATAATTAACCACATAGTTTTAAGGATATTTCGATTTTTATATTAGAAATGTGCCTTTATAACCTTGAAATAAGTGTTCTAGGTATGTATATGAACATCGTTTAAATATTAAAACCACTTACATTGACGCATAAAGTATTCGAATTAAATTAAATTAACTTACCCCTGTCTGTTAGTGTTTCCGTGTCAATCTGTACTGGGCTAATATTGAGGTATGTATGTCTATACAGCATACATAGGTGAAGGTTTAAACTAAACATTATGAATAACAACTTCACTATAAGCATCTCTGCATAGAAAGTACCTACTGTGCGCGGTGTAAACGTTATAGGTGTCTTTGATCTTAGAAATCCTGTAACGAGGTTTACGTAAATACATGAGCCAAGCATAAACTTTTCATAATCTGTAGTACATACATACATATGTACCTAGTTGATTAATTGTTCAGTAATGGTTTGGGAGCCATTCTCAAAGTTGATCTGTAGTCTAATTAAAAGATACTGTTCGACACATTATAAACTTAATTAGCACCTATATGTATATGTACTCATTTTCTGTCTGATCTCATTTATGGGGCGATATCAATTAATTAACTGTGTTCATAACGATGGAACAAATTGCCAATATTAATCTCTCGTACCGATGAAGCTAATTTACGAAAATAGATTTATTATATTCTGGAATACCTAAATGTATGAGTTATAAAGATCGATTCATTGACCTGCTGTGATAAAGTACAATTAGGTGGAAAATAATACTAGCAATAATATCGGTACCTATCTGCTTTTTACTTAAATTAAAAGTAAGACACGTGCTTACGTGTTTTTAAATGGGCAATAAGTAACATTGTCATCCACCCACAACAAAAATTATTGGTTCCTTATTAGGAAAAAACGGGTCCATAAGAAAGGAAGTTCATTTAAGTTGTTCGAAACAATGGTGTTTCAAGCCTTTCCAAATTTAAAAAATACAACACCGCAGCGGTAAAACAACCAAAAAACAGGCTCTCGCATAGTGCGTGTTTCTAAATTGCATTCTCAATTGAGCGCAGTGTAAGTACTATCAAGATCATATTAAACTACTCAAACTGTAATAGAACGCGTCTATTGTAGTCTTTTTGCCGTGAATCGCTATTCAGGTAACTAACTGCGCAATAGCAATAAACCGTACAGCCGCAGGTCGAAATGTAACAAGTACATATTTAAACGAAACTAAACCAAGTAAATTATGGATATGCATGTTGGAAATAAATATGATGTACTGCACCAAGGTAGACCATAGCCAAATTAATTAAATAACAGCAAGGTTTATGATAAATCAGAAAACATTTACTCATGTAAAATATTGGTCAATAATAATTATAAAAATCAGTACTTTTGTATAAATAAGTGTGAAGAAAAGTCATTCATGTTTTTACACTTTTTCAAGACTTTATTTAATATATGTATGTAGGGTTATCAGATTGAGGTCAAATATGCACAGTTTTGCTCAATTATTTGTTGCCATTTTAATGGTACCAAATTTCATGATTCCCGTTTCAAAGAAATCTTTATCTTTATTTGCAAAAAATAGGACAAATGATTTTCACAGGCCTGTCTGAAAGCCAGTTTTACAGTGGAATTTTGTAGCGATCTGAGTAAGTGATCATCGCTTGGGGTTATTTCCGGACTACAATGAGGATGTATGAGAACCTCCTAACTAAACTCGCCAAGCTTCTGGTGTGTCATCAAGATCGTGCATGGTCTGGCGCTCTCTTGGTGGAAAAAAACCAATTCCGGCCGTTTCTGGTCAATTGCGTGCTTCAAAATGTCCAATTGCCGACAACATACATACTTCGGACTACCATAGTGTTTGGCCAGCTTGGAGGAGCTTATAATATAGGATACGCTTATAGTCCCACCAAACGGACAGTAAAACCTTATGCACTGTTAAACCAGACTACGCGACAGTCTCTCAAAACATCCTATGTTTTGCTTAACCATGATCGTTTTCATAAATTATTGTCGTAGATCACCGTATGCTTAAGAAATGGGTAGACTTTATATAATCATTTTTTTGCATCAGCACATGTTTGACCCAAACATCGAACTTTGTAGTGTACCCAGCCTATGAGAGCCTATATGAGTGATATTTTACTCCTTAGAAATCTGCACGCTGCTCGTATTCCGGTCTTGATTAACTTGATTAACAGGATCCGCTTATAAATTTCATTCACGATTTAGGCCATCTGCAATGCCTTTTCAACTCTATCGAAACACACTGACATTTGTCTGAATAAAGCGAACACATATCACCAAGAATTAGACATATCATAGGTAAGATGCATTTGATAGAACAATAAATGCTTTTTCCAACGAGACCAGTTCAGTCGTTTAGGAGTTACAGCTGTTTATTTAAAAAAACATCGAATTACTCCCCACCACTTTATTTTAATAGATATGTAAAAAAATGTTAAACAAAAATTACTCGAGTAAAGCTTAGCTTTAAAAGGCACATATTTTTTGGGAACATTTAGGTACTAGGTGGATTTCAGTAAAAAATACTTAAAAAATGTAAAATGGCGGTTACGCCCTCTGGCGACCATCTTGGAAATCTGACAATATTTTCCACGGTCTTCTTTTATCCACTTTAGTAGTATAGGTACTTTTTCCGCAAATCTCTTGGACGAATAGTTTACGAGATACAGCACTTTGTATTCTTAGCTGGGCACCTATACATATGTGTATATGACGAAGTTCTATCAAACTGTATGATACGTCTTATAAAATATTCTGTAGTACCTATATGGTACTGCTTGATAAATATTCGAGACGATATTGTACATACATATATAAACGTTCTTTTTTTAGATTGAACTCCGTTGTCAAATATCAATTTGATTTCAAACAAGTTTTGATTTGGCACTAGACTGACATGTTAAATAGTATGCACGTTTCGAAAATACTGATGCATATTTACATACATATTTATTTTGTCTGTATGGTACCTATACGTATTTGTATTCACATAATACCATCATACCGCTACGTATATATGAATTTATAAAAACTCAATAAATATACATTTACATATAATATATACGTGCGTATGTGCGCTCACAATAAATAGCCTTTACGTTCGCTTTCAGCGCCGTAAAAACTCATTCTTCTGGTATTTATATAAATTTGACAGCCAGATTGCCAACTAACCCTTTTTAAATATAGAGTGGGAAGGAATACGTTTACAGCGGGTAGAACGCCCGTGCTTTGAATGAAGCGACGCAACTTGTTAACAAAGAAGGCCCGAATTAAATCTGGGTCACGAATATCGGCAGTCAATCGTGAGTGAACTTTTTATGAAAGATTATTGAAGCTTTTCAATACATACGTAGATGGGGTAGATGTATACGGATATGATTTATTGGTTTCATCTTTTCATGTACCTACCTAAAAGCAATATTTGAATGAACTTTGCTGATTCGAAAATATAAATGTGAATACCTTTTGTAAGTAGATAAATGAATATGAAATGATTTTTTACAAAGGAACATTTTATATGTAGGCTGGGTGAATTTTTTACCTTGAGAGAACTGAATATCTCTAAAACATTGCATCAAATGAAACAAAGATCTTAATAAGATTTGTTATAATATTTTGTGGCTCCCTGAATGGTGCCGAAATCGATCCCCCATAAATAATGAAATCGCGGTATTGCAGTAGCTAATAATCCGCACATTAGTACTTGAGAATTTCTCAGTCCACTATCTGCCAAATATTGAAGCGCAGGTAATATCATCCATTAGAGCTTTCATGTATCATGAACTTCATGGTGATGATTTTCAAATTGAATGAGATTTTGTTAATGGGCGCTTCAACGGATCAAGATAATCCCAATCTTTTCTGGCAAATTACCCGTTGTGCCACGTTAAACATCAACGTAAATTTTTGGTGTGGAATAATGGGTAATAAGCTTACTGGTCCATATTTTATCGATGGAAACTTAAATGGTGAAAATTATTGAAACATTTTGCAGAACGAACTTCCAGTGTTACTTGAAGACTTTCCCTTGATCGTATGACAAACAATGTAGTTCCAAAATGACGTCTGTCCGGCACATTATTCAAGAATAGCAGGAGAAGTATTAGATCGCGCCTACAATCGTCGATGGATCGGAAAAGGTGGTCCAGTGTCTTGGTCAGCAAGATCGTCAGATCTTACTGCCCCTGACTTCTTTTTATGGAGCCACTGAAGTGAAGTCTGAAGTTTATACAGAAGTGCCAACCATGAGAGAAAACATGATTGAGCGAATCATCAACGCTTGTTCAAGGATTACGCCGGAACACTTCTCAGTTGTTGCAATTCGCAATCCAATTGTGAATAAATAAATGTATCGAAGTGGAAGGGCACATTTTCGACCACAGTTTCTGAAATGGGTATGATACAGTGAAGTTCTTCGTTAAGGACTGGCTTCTTGAAAGGTTAAAACAAAAAAAAAAACTAAATCATGTTTTCTCTTTTTTCAGACTTTTTTCTATACGTTTACAACCATGTTTTTTGGGATTACAGCGCAATCTGTTACGAATTGAAAAAAAAGTTTCAAACAAAAACTACATACTTGACAGCGTAGGTTGTGGATCGAGTTCGCCATTCAGGGAGCGGGCTACATTATAACAAATTTTATAAAGATCTTTTTTTGGTTTGATGCAGTGTTTTAGACAGAGGAAGGAGTACCAGAGTACACGTAACTACAAAACTATCAATTCACGCTTATGATGGAAATTCAAAAAAAGAATTGTGGTTCTTTTATTAATGCCAAATTTTCGCCGAGAATTGTCGGCCGCTCCAGTGCGCTACAGAGACGAATTTGTTACCAAAGTAATTAGATTTAATTAAATTTACTTACTTAAAAATGATTCACTAGGACCTCATTGATGTTAAAATTGTAAAATTAAAGAGCACAATAATAGCAGACATGATATTTGCGAACAGATAAGTTACATCTGAATAACCTTGCTCATTGAAACCGATAAAAATCTACACAGGGAAAAAGTTAAAGAAACATTTGTCAAAATTTTTTAAGGTGAAAATGGTAAAAATTCCAGGACTATTTTAAAAGTTTAGATACAATTCAAATTAAATTACATATTTATTAAATTAATGTAAATATTAATGAGATCGTCCACATCCCTGTGGAAATTAACTGAATTTATATGTTTATGATATAATACATTGTTAATTTGTTCTCTACACTCAAAACTTTAACGTTGTTAAAATCAAACTTATGGCCCGTCTCTTCACAGTGGTAGCTGAGGGCCGTATTACTAGTATGGTTCCTCACATTACTTTTGGGAGCGTTGATGCGATTTCTTATTTTGTGTGAAGTCTGTCTAATGTAACAACCGTTGCAGTCATTACTAGAGCCGTGCAGAGTTTAAGTATGAATACTTACTTCACACCACTGACATTATACCGGTTGTTGTGAGTCATAGGATATTTAAAGCGGCTAGGAGGTGAAGGGAGCTACGTCCCCACCAATATTGTAGAGTACACCGTTCATAGACTCATACGCGTCCCCACTTCTTAACGAATTTTCATACCCCTTACCTCTTCACGACTTTATTTATCCCATTTCTCAAAACGACCGGTATATTGAGTAGATAGTTCGTTCACTAAACGCTAACGTATTTTACTATTTTGTAATAAATTTTGATGAATATTACGATAACTAGTGGTTTCAAACTTTAAATCTGTGTAATGCAGAATTCACTATCGATAAATCTATGTATATACATAAGAACATTGGTGAGAACAATTGAACAAAGACTTTTTCTTAAAAAAACATGTTTACTTATACTTGTTTTTTGTTCAGTATTTGGACATACGTAAATTCTGACTTGAATTGAAAATCCTGTCGCCTCTCAAAACTGCTCTGGTATTTGCTATTCAATGATGTTCTACGTTGATTATGCTTCGCTAGTGGGTTATCGCAGCAAATCTTTATTCTCCTTGATTTTATTTCAAAGAGTATCTTCTAAACTAGAGGAATTTAGGTTTACGGGTGATGTTGCATTGCGACCTAGTGATCTATTGTGCGTCCTTACATGAGCTATCAGTTGCTAGTTGTCCCGCAGTTATAGTTCTCCGCCCAGTCCAAGAGCTTTAATAAACTGCAATCGCCGTAATGGTTTCAAAGAGCGTATTTCTCCTTCGTTGATGACGGCTTTGTCAAAACGGCTGACACGACCTGCTACAATAGTCCCTATTGTATTTCAAACCTATACTTGTCATGTGTTCGCCACGATAGCAGCGCTCTGTGAAAAAGTCCACACGGACACGTAAGTTTTCTCCAACATGGTCTTTACTTTTTGTTTATTGAATATTCTAAGCAATACCTTGGAATGTCCCAAATCAGGAAGATTCTCTCAGAGGAACGCTCTGAGCTTCTTCTCACTGTCATTGAGTTCTTTTTATAGGTGTTCATCCCTACTCCGCAGAACGGTTCCAGTTGTAGTGGCTTTCTTTGCTAATAGATTGGGTTTCTCGTTGTCCCTGATTCCAGTGTGTTTTGGTACCCAGCGCAATGCAACTCTGTTTTCTCCACCTAGGTTGTTAAGCATTCTCAGACTAATTTCGATCTGATTGTGTTAGAATTTAGCACTATTATGGCTCTTTGACTGTCGGAGAAGATAGCATCGGTTCTTGGCCCGAATACCCTTACACTTACCAGTTTTGAAACCATCCGTATACCTTTTAAGGGCAGGTGGGGAGATAGGCGCGAGAGATGGCCCAGCTCTCTGGCATGGAATCTCGTCCCTGTCAGCCCCTCCCTAATTAGTCGGGCAATACCTGAGAACAACTCCCTTCACTACCATGTCTAGGCGCCTGATGTCTAAAATGGCCTTCAAGGCTGCGGTTAGGCATGTTCTCACGACTCCGGCAACGCACACACACACACTAGTAAATTCTAAATTCTAAATGAAACGCCGCAACGTGCAACACAAAATATACACCTCTCCGTTCACTACTTTTACCCAAGACCACAGTTTGGGATGTTCTCATGACCCAGGCTAGTAAATTATAAATTCTAAATGAATATGTAGATACATGCAACACAAAATATACGCCAATTAAATTTTTTTCATAACTTGAAAACATTAAAATGATTATATTTTAGATTATCTAAGTGTAGTAATATTTTTAGACGGCTGGAGTAAGACATAAATTATTATTAAGCAGATAATACTGTTGAATGTGAATATCGTTAGCTCTGGATGTTTTGGTAGTTCTACTTTATAAACAGTATTAATCACATTACACTAGTTTCTCGCGAAACTGGTTCAACAAGTTAAAGCCTTATATAACGAAAATTTATGACCTTTGTTAATTTTCCGGGAAATTAGAGCGACTTTCCTACGACCAATTTATCATAATTATCCGTTTTCATGTAAGTTAAAAACTGCCGCTAGCTTGTTCATTACAGTAATGCTTAATTCTTACACGTAAAAAATAATTATAAAAGAAACAAGATATATATGTTTCTGTTATGTTTTTTTGAATACTTTCTTGTTATACCATGTGAACGTCTGCGAGTGGTCGATACCTGCCTAACCTGTGTTCGCTAGATTCTACTGTACAATTGTATTGACAAAAATAGCTTGCTGCATTTTCGGTCAAGGACACATTAGATTTCCTATCGATCTACCGAATAACTACCTCTAGTTATTTCCGCATAATTTCCACCGTAAGATTGTTTTATCATAAACAGTTTCTGCTGTATAATATTCCATTTTTAAAACGACCGTTACCAATCAGAACGCTGTTTCTTAAGAAATGTGTGAAGGAGTGGGCTATAGGACAACAATTGTGTGCCTATCTCACTTGCAGTCTGCATAGATAGACTTGAATTTCTTGCCCGCGATCGTCCGCTCTATAGGAAATGTAATGTATCGCTAAACTACGATGTAGCAAGTTATTTTTGCCAATACAATTCTATGTACAGTAGAATATAGCGTACACAGGTTAAGTAGCCACCGCTCGCAGGCGTTCACGCGGTATATGCCTACGTCGATGTGAAAGATCTTAGAAGTGATAAGATATCTTCTAAAAACAGGTTACAGGCGAACCTCAACTTGCGAACATCGTAACTTATGAACTTTCGAAGTAACGAACAACCAAAATAGATATCGCTTATTGAACTAACGAACATATTCTCTTGCTCTTGCAAACGCATGTTTAGTAATTACCCGTTTTAAGAGAAACGTGGACGTACATACCTACGTCAGTATCTGTGCGTATAAAATTGATGTGCATGTTAGAACACTCATAATCGTACATATCGTATACTTATATGTAAAGGCAATACTAATGAGGACCTCGTGAGCAGATTGCGAATTCAACGTACGAGCATTTAACTTCCGAACAATTTTTATAGAACGTATTATGTTCGCAAGGTGAGGTTCGCCAGTATTAGAAACATGTGTAAAGCAACTGGCAATTATCATAATATTGATAGTTCTAGTCTAACTAAAAAATAGAACTAAGTACGTGTGACAAAAGCTGACAAAAGATTCGTAACCAATCTCCGCTTTTGTTTCTTTACCGTATGATGTATCCGAGTACGATAAATTACAGTATATATGTATTTGCTGCAAAAATATTTTGCAAGAATTTTATTTTTCTGGATGCAAATAGGATCTACAGTTCGTTATCTTTATATGTGACACATGTTTGTTTGTAACGCGACCCCAAAGGATGCTAGTATATAATATGTACCCGCAAACTCTGCAAAGATGTCAAAGTGTGTCGGTAAAGCGATTTATGGAAACTGATAGCAATTGAAAGCGTGAAACAGTACTCCACGGGCATTAATATCATGTACAATCGTACAACTTGATAAATCGGGGAATTATTTATTATTATTATTTTTTTTTAATCTCACTCCTGAAATATTTAGAAAAAAATAGATATTAAGTCGTTAACAACATAGTTTTCAGAAAAGTATGTCGAGTATAACAGTTCTGGTAAATATGGTTACGTATAGTACTGCTTTATAAATTGAAACGTTATAGCATAGAGAGCATACTTTATCATTTGAAAAAAGCTTTTTATGTAACAGTACCGATAACATCTTCTTGTCAATAATATATATTTATTGATGCAGATTACAAATAAGAATTAAAGTAGTGCAATATAGATAATACAACACATACATCAATTGGTACACCTTCAGTTAAGCCTTACGGCGCCCTGATCTTCCAGGTGTACCTGCATACTATGTACATATAAATACAAATGTATAGACCACGGAGTAACAAATAATAATCGGCATAAAACTCAGACAAGGCAACACACACTTTACACAGTTAAATTGCAGAACAATTCAATACTAGATCACACTCACCAGTTATATTAAACTGAGACAGCAAGAGTAAATGTGAACTCATCCAACAGCATCCTCTTAAGTGTTCGCTTGAAACATTCGTAAGATAATGTTTTTAAAGTAGCCGGCAAGTTATTCATAACGATAGAGCAATTGTAGCTAAGTCCTTTCTTAAAGAGTGTGGTGTGGTGACGAGGAATGTCTATTAAATCCTTTCTACGGATATTGATGTTATGAATATCCGTCCTGTATCTAACCAAACCTACCAAATAAGGGGGTGCTGTGCGTAGTACAATCTTATAGACAAGGCAAGCTAAATGTAAGTACCTACGTTTCTCCATATTAAGCCATTTACATTGAACTAATTTATGTGAAACTCCTTCCCTTCTTCTAATACCAAATATAAAACGCAAACAGGAATTCTGAGAAACCTGTATACGCCTACGTTCAAATGCATTTAAGCATGGTCCGTAAACACTGTCGCAAAAGTTGAAATTGGAGAGCACTAAGGCGTCAGTTAAGATAATTTTTGTAGGAATGCTCAATATATGTCTATACGAATATAACATTTTCAAGTTACAATATGCTCGTCGTATAACGCTGTTAATATGGTGACTAAAGTTAAGATTCACATCCATCAGAAGTCCCAAGTTCCTAGCGCAGTCCCTTCTTTCTAACATACAGTTATTCATGGATAAATTAATATCCACACGCACACGGTTCGCAGCACTACCAAATACCATTTAATATACAAGCAAAACAATCAGTTTGCCGCAAGGCTCAGTCTAATAGCCCAACCTTTTTATTTTCTGCGTAAATTACTTGGACTTACTAAAAGAGATTACCATAGTTCTATATTTCAATCAACGACATACATTTTTTTTTGTCAGGGGAAATGCATTACGCACTACAGGCGCTTAGGTTCTATCGCGTCCTGTAAGTGTGGCACTCTCTGCAACCAGCCTACCCACTAAAACCCCTCAACGCCCTCCGTAGCATGTGGAACTATTGCAGATATAACATCAGATGCTACCGGCGGTCTCCTACTATCTCACTTCTCTAGCTCATCCCCCTACTTTCAATTTTAACCGTGCCCAGACAAGACCTGCGTCAGAAAAAGTCTGTCCGTCGGTGTTTGCATGCTAACCATTCTTCGACGTGCCCAATCAGATGTTTCGTCCACTGCGCTTTCACCGTGTCTAATTCCCATTTCCGTTGCCAAGCCCTTACTGTTAACATTATGGCTAATGTACTCGTCATTTTTCGGTCTTCATGTCTCTTGTCATATAAATACGATTTTTCCCTGACCATAAGTTCGATCGGTATCACCCCTGCGATCACTTGTAGGGCCTCTAGAGATACCGTTCTATACTCGCACGCAATTCGGAGCAACATGTTCCGCTGTAAACTTTCCAGCATGACTCGATACCTGCGTATTGTTACTACTTTGTCCCATAGTGGGACTGCATACAGCAACATATTATGAAGGGCACCGTATAACACTGCTCTTTTACCACTGCTGGCGCCCTTCATATTTGTCATGAGCCTAGTAAGTTTAGATATTTTCTTCTCAGCCTTATTGATTGCTGCTATATCATGTGCCCCGAAAGACCCCCTTTCATCTAGAGTGACAGCCAAATATGTCACAGTCCTGGAAGGCTTAATATCCACTCCATGCACTGTGAAAGTAACGTGACTCCTTTTCCTTTTGCCTTTCATTATTAACGCTTCTGTCTTGTCTGGTGCTAGCTATAAGCTGTGGTTCTTCATCCAAGCGCTTGTACTTTCCAGACATATGTTGGTATTTTCCATTAACGTGTGCTTCCATTAACATGGCCCCCAATACCAACGCAAGATCGTCCGCGAAGCACACACGCCTGACATCAGTCGTTAAATCCAGAAAAATATTCCACAATACTGGCCCCAGAGCCGAACCCTGTGGCACGCCAGCACTTACACCTACTGTTTCGTTACGGCCGATGTAGATCCTTCTTCCAGTAAGGTACATATATTACTAGTTAAAATTAGGTTACAATAAGGACAAAACTCCAGCTTTAACTTTTAGTTTAAATCCTCACTGGGAACTGCTGTCTGCTGTGTTCTGATACCAGACAACAGGCTGACATGCGAGAAAATCAAGAATCAATGATCAATTCTGAAGCATTGCTGAGGGGTATTATGCTATGTGCCTCTTTGTTATGAGCTATAGAATATTACTCTGAAATGGTTCAGCTCGTCAAAAAGAAATTATAGAAAAGAACCATTACCAAAACGAAAGGTAATGGCTCCTGTAGGCTACTTTTCAAAAAAACTTCAAATGTACAAATCATTTCATTTTTCAGGCTTAATTTAGTGATTAAACAGGCAAAATACGTATATATACATATACTACGTTTGACACTTTAACAACAAGAAGGAAGTAAATTAATCAACAGGCAACATAAAAGTAAAAAAAAGTAAAGCAACATATATACAAAATTCACAGTAAATTAAGAATAAGTACTGAATTATTAGTAAATAATTCCTTTACTTTCCAGGATGCTTTAATACGTCGTCTCGGACCAAACGCTTATCCTTTCACCATGGAAATTACCCCACTTGCGCCACCTAGTGTTCAATTAGTTCCTGCCAAGGAATACAGCGGTGCTCCAATAGGCACCAGTTACGACGTACGGGCCTACATAGGTAAGGTAGTAGTAGTAGTATGTACATATAGCTGAAAAAATCATATGCGCCATTTACTCCAAACTTTAAAATGCATCATAACTAATTAAACTTCGTATACTCTAAGGCATTTACAACTTACTTTCCTCACTAGCCACTCCTCAAAGTTTATTTTAACATTAAGCCAAATTTCAAAAAAAACATAACTGAATTTATATATAATTATTTCTTCGAAACTTTAACTTATTTTTGCTGGAATAAGATGAGTAGTTTGAACAATAACAGTATTACTAACTCGTTTCCTTTCATCTATGGCTGTGGAAATCGGTTTTGATAACTGTAAATACATTGGATCTGTGCGGTACACCGCATTCGATTATCGCAATCTATGCTGTGTAGATCGAGTATACAATCTATTTTCATCATTTTTCACAAGTGGATTGCGTAGATGTAGGGAAATTGTTGAATCATCATCAGAGAATTCCTATCACGTACTGTAATAATCAATTTCCTCGACTTTTGCAATAGACGCAAGCACGTTTTCATATACACCTGTATTTCCTTCATGCAAATATCTTTTTAAGCTTCTACAAAGGACATGAAGCGCGAAGGAAGAGGAACCGTGTGAACTTCTGTTAAAGCCTGATAGGTAAAGCCGGTTAGAAGGACGATTACCTGAACGTTGATGATAAAATCAATATTATCATTTTTTTAATTTATTTATCGATGTTCTCAGTATAGCATATTAAAATAAGGTAAATAACAAAACCTGAATTCCAGCTGCTTTGTAGCTTTATAGATAATGTAAGAGTTAGCGGAGTGATTTCATAACATCCCACAGTCTCATGGCATTTGTGTTTAGTGGACATTAATAATTTTGTTAAAAACTTAATATACATATACATACACATGTATAGTGTGGTGATAGTTTGGAACCAAGCTCTTATTTGATTAATACAAATTAAAAAGAAGAAATCTCGGACAGGTCAATTTTATTTTCTTGAATGACAGCCTTTGGCGTAGAAATTGTATTTTATAAAAAAAACTACCTTGCATAACAGTTTTCTCGAGAAAAAGTCAGATTTTTCCAAAAAAATCAAATTTAATTTTTAACAACACAGAATTCTTGTTAAGTTGTTTTAGTTTTGTAATGACAGCGTTGCTGTCGAAACGCGTTGGCAATTATCAAAATGTTTGGTGTCGTGTGGGTGATGTGAATTAGTGCAGTACCAATCTGTATATTTGGTTGCCTATGGTTCTCATCTCAGACATTTATGAACACATTGTCTGTGTTGTTTACTGATTTCCATAAAAATAGTTTTGTCAATGGTTATAATTTAACACAGCAGGGAGTACAGGAGTACACGTAACTACAAAACTATCAATTCACGCTTATGACTCCAAACAAAAAAACTCTAACTGAGGTTTAGACTAAAGATGGAACTTCCAAAAAAAAATTTAATTCTTTTATTTAAAGCCAAAATTTTGCCGAGAATTGTTGGCTTCTTCAGGGGACTACACAGAGCAATTTCTGAAACAAAAGTAATTAAATTAAAAATTAAATTTTACTTGCTTAAAAATAAATCACTAACACCTCATTGATATTATAAAAGTACAATTAAAGAGCATAATAATAGCAGACACTACCACTTGTGGATCTCCATTAAATTATCTAATTGCCACATTTACGCTTACAAGATCTATTTTGGTTCCCTCTGTCATCCTAGAATTTCTTTAAAGTAGGTAGTTTTTCCGCAGTATATGCATATGAACAGTCACTGGAGTAAGCCATCCGTAAAGTTTTGATTTAAATGATGTCTTAACTTTCTATGTCCTGTTAAAATTACGACACATAGCCGAATAGTTACTTTGTAGACCGCTACGTAAATTTAATGGACGAAAAAATAAAAAACTTAAAAATATAAATATTTAATTTTTAAAATCATAGAAATAATTAATATATTCTATTTGCACATATGAAATTGTTAAGTTTCTAATAAGAAGCCTTTAAATTATAACCTAATGAATTACGCAATGTTGCCTTAACGAATACATTACATGTACATTAATTACAACTTAAAACTTAAATTAACGCTGACTTCCGTTAAAATTACTAAATTACTGCTTCACAATTTTTTGTTTTCAATGCTTACAAGTAAGTAAACTACATATATGATGTATAGAGCTCTCATTTAGAATCAAAGCTCACGTGACCTCTGACGTAAGATGACGTAAATAATATGTTGGTAAAACGGTAAATATATCTGAGCTGTGTAACCAAAGTCATTCTTGACAGTTTTTATACGCCTCTGTTTGCCTCGTTGTTTTCATCTTTATTTTCTTTTCGCATTTTCGTTACTTAGCTGTGATTATTTACAATATATGTAAACCTAACCTGTCAAATTTTAAGTGTCAATATGTAAATAGAAATTTCTACAGAAATTTTATTTTTAAATATTACCGTACTGTCAAATAGACTGCATATCTAAAAGAGGTCACTTGGGTGTTACTTATAGTTTTTCAGTTACTTGGCGTTTATTTCATCTTGCATCTACTGTTAGAACAATCTTCTACAGTGAACGGTAATCAATTCGTAGTAAACTCGATACTTTAAAGATAGAACTGCTACTATTTTATGCGAGAGAACAGTGGTGTTATAATCTATCAAAAAAGACACACATTGACGCTACATTTTCGCCGTATGATAGGTTTTAAAATGTTTAAATTTAAATATAATCGAACAGTGTAAGCTACAGCCGAAATTGAGAAAATGCACCATCGGGTATTGTGCTACGAATGATAAATAATTGAGTTTTTTCCTGATAGAAACAAATAACTGATGTGTGTTGCGCAATATCCAACAAGAACTTGTGTGGGGAGATATTTGTTTTTCGGCCTTTGAAATTTATGTGTGTGTTTGTTTGTATGACGTTACATCACATATTGCCGTATACTGTTCGATCTCAGAGAAAAAATTAGATGACGCGCATGCCTTTTTCGTTCTCTCGTTGTTTTTACTACCCTACGCTTCAAATTGACCAAAATAAGTATTTTATAATCATTTCTATTATAAGTAAAATAGAACATTACAGCATTAGTAGACAATTCCTACCAAGTTACATTTACATAATCTTTATTAATAATTAATAACCTCCTTTGGCTTTGATAATTGGTTGAGAGATACAAGGAATTCTTTGAATTAATTGCTTCATTCTTCCAGATGTAATGCGTCTACAGTATTTCACATATTCTACAGAGCATATCAGAATGCTGCTTTGATACTCGAAGATATTTTTTGATTTTTTCACGTTCCACGTCATCCCACATTTGGATTGCAATCAGAGCTTTAAAGGCACCACTCCATAGATGATAGAATTCCTTCAGCAGATTTTACCTGGAAGTAACTTTTAACTGCCCTTCCAGTGTTTTTGGGATCGTTATCTTCCACAATTACCCCAGATAATTTTCCAAGATTTACATGTTTTGTCAGTTTTACATTTACTTTAACTAATTTGCCCATTCTTCCGCTTCCCATACCATGACATTGTTTTTATGCCGCGTTTAAGTGTGTTCATTGAATATTCTCTTGCCAAGGCGTCGCTAAATGAGCGTACGCCATCTACTTCCATATAATTCAAGCTTTGATTTGTCGTTCATAATACACTTTCTCAATTACATATCTACGTTCAAGGTTGCGTGATTTTTTACTCATATTAGTTTCTCCGTTTGTGTATAAAACTTAACTGCGACTTTCTTACTGCTATGCGGCCGGGTTGTATTAATAGACCTACGACTTTTGTAACGCTGATTGATTGTCTGGCTTGCAAAGTAAATATTATAATATTAACGCTTTATATTCCAGATAATTATAGGCAGATAAAAAGGCCTGTCCTTTAATGAAAGAAGAAGAACTTTCATTAAAGGACAGGCCTTTTCATCTGCCTACAATTATCTGGAGTATAAGCGTTAATATTATAATAGTTACCAGTACTCCGTTACTGTCTTCCAAAAAGTAAACTCTACGTTTTTCGTTTTAAATGCATTAACATGTTTTAACAAAAGATCATGACCTTGTAACAGAAGATTTTTGCCTGTAGCGTGATTGACACGTCTTTACTCCTGGAGAAGCCACTTAAATTAGTGGCAACACGTGAAGTTTTTATTGCATATCTTGTGCATTTTACTTTTATTTGTACTACATATATATATTTCACTAACCGTGACACGATCTACCCCCTGAAACTCTTATAAGAAGATCAGCAAATTTATTGAAACAATAATTTACACCAGCATTCATTGCCACTTCAGCTGTTTAACGATTATTTATATGCTACGGCGTCAGTGCAATTAGTCTCCTATATTTCTCTAATTCCATTTCATCCGAATAGGCACTTGGTGAAATTGAGATCTATAACCCACGAAGACGGTGGAAAAACAATAGATCGTTTAATTACCGCAAAAGATATAGCACAGACGAGTGAAAGTAAACGATGATCAAGAACCTGCTTCGCAGTCCTGACGATGCCTGGCGCTCTCACTATACAAATGGAGAATTTAATAACTTAGATTCGAGAAATAATTATTCGCTTTTTATGAACAACATTAGAACAATATCATTTTCTCTGAGCACAAGCAGCGCAAACGTCGGGTTTGCCCCTGAATTAATAACACCAGTATTTCCAGTTTTAATTAAAACAACTGCAAAGAAAAGATCTTCGCGGGAGGTAACTTATAGAACAAGTATTGCAATTTATACGGCGAGATGCGAACAAGTTTGAAGAATTTTTAATGCAATTTAAAGCTACCTACTGCTAATTACTTATTCATCGTGAAATTAGTGAACGTCAAACATATCATTTTGAAAACAGATTGATTAATGAATCTGTTGGCACAGGGTTTTTTAAGACGTGGAAGCTATCGTAAGATGTATAGAAAGCTGACTCAAGAAAATATGGAAATAACATTTTTTAAATTCACATTTCTAAATATTTGCATGATGTAAATAAATTATTTATTATTAATTATATGTACAGTATTAAACCGCTACTGCTTACCTTAATCTAGTTAAAATATTGAAGAAGGCATTGTAATGTAATATTCCACTGGTCAGGCAGGCAAAGTACTAAAAGCTCTAAGTTCACGGATCTTTCAATCGAAAGTAGCTTGGAGTGTCTATTCATCCTCAAAAGTACTGACACAAGAAACACAGTTACTCAGATGTAAGTACCAGGACATTGGGGGGTATAAGAGCAACGAAACTGCCGATGGTCTTGCAAAACAAGATACGCAGTCTCGATTCATTGGACCAGAGCCATTCTCGCGTCTTACCAAAAACTAAAGAAACATTATTTTCAATAGTGGGAGACAAATCAAAAAATCCCACACTGTTCCAACATTCCGAAACTAATCAAAAAAGTTTATCACCTTCTCAGCCACTATACCTAAATCACCACAGGACTTGAATAAAAGAGTACCATCAAGGCTTTGTTCACTGTCCTGGTCGTTTGAGTTATCATATCAGGAAGATAGATAGCGTTACTAGTAATATACATATGTCGATGTTGTTCCGAACATATTTAAAAGAGCGCGACACAGCATGTAGAACAGTAGTAGTAGAACAGGCATACTTAGAACCGGCCTCTGCTACAACCATAGCCCCCAAGGTAATTGTAAACTTCTTCAACAGTTTGGAGATCCATTGGGACTAAAAGATTGATGATACTCGCAATACCTCTGATTGGTCGTAGTAGTGAGAGGCAGTCGGATATGCAGATCTTGTACCATAACAGTTTGATAAAGCAAGAATATATCTTGTCTCTGGAATAGGTACCGCATACGTTACATATAATAATATTTTCTTCTATAAAATACAAGTTACCTACTGAAAATGTTTAGACCTGCATATCAGAATTTAGCTAGTGATCGTTTAGAAATGTGAACTGAGAGAAATATAAAACTAGGAGTTTGTAATATATTACTGCACAATTAGAGACGACATTTCAATTTTAAAAATGTACCTTCCATTTCAGCCATTAGTCGTTATCACTTTTCTTGCACTTAAAGGTACATATTTGTTTTACGATTTTCATGGATAATAAAATTACATTTCGTCTTAATTTACGAATTTTGTGAAAACAACTTTGTTTACCGCTCAACATGTTACAGAAATCCAGTCACAAAACCTATTTTGCAGCCGATAAATTATAATTACTACTGCGCCGGCATCTTATGTCAGTAATGGTATTATACATAGCTATACACATTCCCACAGCAGTAAATTCAGAAGGTTGTGAAGCGCAAAATTGGTTGATTGCCCCTATTAAAACGTATCCTTGTAACCAGATACCTATGTATATGCGATTTAATTATAATTACATTTAATACAGGACACAGTGCGAGAGAATTCAATTTATTATAACTGGTATTACTGAATTAATTGTTACAGAAACCGGTAACATGTATCATTAGGTCGACATTAGAATAGTGGCCAGAAGAGATCTAGCCGAATACATGAGATTTAGGTTGGAACTATTCATGTTTTAAACTAATTTAATTCGCTCCCAATCAATGTTATACCTGGAAACTAGTTCAGGTGGTGAGAAATAGAAATTGCGTCATACCTAAAGAAAAATAAGTAGGTATACTATGTCTGCACGGGCTCACTCACTCGACGTGGACAGCCTGTATAGGCGAGGCACTATATACGGCCACCACATCGCTGGCAAATGGGCACGCTGTATAAAGGCCACCTCGGCCCCCAGTATATGATACTACATCTCAAATGCGTGTGCACATTAGTAAAGTAAAACTTTTTGAGTATATATAATTCCGAAGGTTAAAACTGCATAGTTTGCTGAATACAACTTTTTATAGATAGATTAAATTATGGTTAGTAATCAGTTCTAAAAATTTTATAAATCCTGTTCCCGCAATAGACAATAGACCTTGCGACTCGACATAGACACTACTCATGGTTTTATTCCATATCTCTGAATGGAAGAAGGGCTGCTTTATTGTTATTTATAGGTAGTTGTCTTCACATCATTAACAAATTGTGATAGTATGAGATGTAGTAACACTTAAATCGTTCACAAACACGAGTTATAACAAAGGACCAAGGGCAGAACCCTGGGGTACACCGCGACATACATCAGCTCTTCAATTGAGTGCAATTGTAGTGGCATCAGATGCCATTCCTTTCTTCCACAATACACGTGGAGTGTGTTCTACTAGATAGAAAAAACAAATCAAGATAAATCTATGTATGTATATGCCAGCAACTAGTAGTAAGTAAGTAATCTACCTTAAATATGGCATCACCAGTATTTCTATTTGATACCAATCCAAATGATTTACTCTTCAATTTGATATTTAGAACTGCAGTAATTCATTTATCAATTTCATATAGGGAAAGTAGAGAAAATACAAGATTTTATTGAATATTATTAGTATGCCTCAGGCAAGACACGACTACTTAATCCATTAAAGGTGATTAAAAGCAATGTCACTTATCTGTCAAAAAATGAAGCATCGTAATATACATATTTTACTAATACTTCCTTAAAACTAAAATGACTAATTGTAAGTTCTCAGAAATCGAAAACTAGAATACAAATATAAGATCTTTCCATGTACTGCATGAACGAAACAGGCAATGATAAGAAGGGCCAGAAAAAAAACCCGAGCATTCGAGCATTTCATTCTCGAGCGTAATAAAATAAAGTATAGATATGTGCAGACAACATGATCATAAGACAGTTTGTGCTATTTTTTCAGATTATTTGCAAATTGTTGCCAAGAACACCAACCGTTTCTCTAAACTTTGATCAATATGAAAATCTGGTGGAAATTTGTAGCAAGAAACTATTCGATATTACGTTTTTGATTGACATACATAATACTACCAGATATTTTTAGCATTACAACTTGCAATTAGTTGTAACAATACGTGTGGCTTTAAAACTTTTGCTGGGACTCTGATTCTGACAACAAAAATAGTTGCTATGTCTAATCAAAACCAAAATGATAGTTGTAAGAATATTAATTTACAATATTATTTTCGATGTTATTAGATGGCTACTATTAGAAACTATGGGTACTACGTATAATTTGTGTCATAAAATGATGGCAATACGAAAGAACGGTGCTTACTTACCATGCGCACTGCGACAATCACTATTTAAATTAAGTCATCATATCTCATGACAATAAAACGGCTTTTTAAAGTAGAGTTGTGAATTGGAATTTGTAATTTTTTATTCTAAAGAATATTTCTCAGAATTTTCTCAAGTTCAGAAAAAAAAATTTACTCGAACAACTAGTTATAATTTTTTGAATATTTTTTGAAGGGCTAGGTATATATCAAACGTTTCCAATTATAATGACAGTCTCTGGTGGGGTGAACAGAATCCTTTTGTCAGCTGTGATAAAACCAGCTTTTTCCCTCTTTTTATATTCGCTGCATTAGATTTTTGCCATGTGACCATTAGTAATACCATTAATATACAGACGTTGTCAATGGCGTACATATTTTCTGTCAATCAATCACTGCGTTTTTCAGTGTACTATTCGATTTAGGGATAAGTCAAAATATAATCCTGCACCTCAATCAACGTTACATATAAAAATCAACGTGATTTACGAATTATAGTCTATGTAGATAATATCTAACGATAACTAATAAATCACAGATATATTATTTTCTCTTTTAAGGTAAATGCTAAAATACAATGTCTATCTTCTAGTGCACTTTACTCTATTCGGCTGTCTAATTATGGACTGTTATTTGTTTTAAAAGATTTTCATGATACATTGTATACATTCTGTTACAAATGAAATTGGCTTGTACTGAACAGCGGTTAGGATTTAAAGTTAAAGCCGTCTGGTGTCTGTACCATCTCTTTCAAATTAAAAGAATCTATTAATTTTAAATTTTTGATTCTTTCGGCTACACTGGAAAAGCGTATCAGCTTGCTTATTTCAAATAAAGTTACCTCTATTTTCATTGATTTGCATTGTCGAGACAAGTCTAGGACTACTTTCTCTGATACACCTTGCATCTAAAACCAACTTGATTTGAATGATGTCAGTTTTTGTAAAACAATCTAAGTACATGTATTAGAAGTATACATACTTATTTTACTATAAAAAATTAAATAATGCAGAATAGCTTGGTTTTATAGGCGAGAATTATTAGAGAAAATAGTCTTAAATTTGTCTAGATAATATAAAGCAATAAGACAGTTAGATCATTCTGTATGAAATAAGAATGTAATCAAAAAGTATTATCTACAAAATTTAAAACTGCAATGTTTAATTCTATACATTCTATTAACTCAATCTTGTCGAGACATACTCGTGCCTTGTAGATATTTATTCCATATACTAATGACTTAATTAAGATTAAATATACATACATATAATAAACACTGCATTTAAACCTAACGATAAACATTTAAAAACTCAAACTGATGCCGTCTTATATGTAGGGCCAACTAAACACTATTGAAAAAATCCTCTGTAATCATCACTACACAAATACCCCAGTGTCATATATACAGGGTGTTTCTGAATTGATACGAAATATTTCAAAGGGTGATTCTTTAGCAAAAATTAAGGGGGGTCTTTCATATAACTTTTTGTTCAACACCCTTTTCCCTCCAAGTTACAGCCCCTTAAAATTAGGTAAAACAAATTGTTTTGATTTAATATAGATATGGAAAAATTTAGAAGAATGAAATTTGGCAGATAACTGACGCTAATAAAATGGCAGCTTTTGAGTGTTCTTGTTACCCTAAAATGTAATCACAAAGGGCTGAAAAAACAACCCGTATAATATTTTGCATCAGAACTTTTTATTGCCCCTATATTTTCCTGTTTAAAAAATTGATTTAAAAAGACAGACTCAATCTGCAACTTCTTTATGTCTTGTCTTTTTATCATAAAATTGTTAGTTTGATTACAAAAAAATAAAATACTGCTCAGACTCTTTTCCCATAAATTCACAAAGAGGTTATTATTTATTTAAAAAAATCAAGTAAGCTGCTGTCAAATGAAGTCATATGACAAATAGTTTTATTGTCCTGATTTTCTCTAATTTCTAGACAGTTTTATAAGGACTTCAAACATTTTTCACAACTAAAGAAAACTTTATTAAAAGAATGGCATTTTTTTTATTTAGTTGAAGAATATTGTAAATTAGAACGGATTGAACAATAATTGTACTACTAAAAACAATTAACAAATTACAAAAAAAACGAACAATAACGTGTACAAAATTTCAATTACAAAAATCATAGTAAACGTTGAAAATGGCGCCCTTCGACCGAAATGCAGGACTCTACTCTTCGCCTAATTGAATTCCGTATTCTTTGAAATAATCCTGGTGTATTTCTAATAGTCTCACATGCTACGATGATACGAATCATCGATATTTTCAACGGGACTGGAATAAACCAGCGTTTTAAGAAAACCCCAAATGCAAAAGTCCAATGGATTCAAATCTGGTGATCGGGCAGGCCAATTCTGGGTGCCTGCTCGTCCTATCCAGCGATTTGCATAAACTTCGTCTAAGTAGCGACGAGCGTTATTACTAAAGTGGGCTGGGGCACCATCATGCGTGAACTGTAGTTCTTGCCTAATTTGCACAGGAACATCATCAAAAAGTTGGAGTAACTCTTCTTCAAGGAAATGGCAGTATGCGTCTTCATTTAATCTTATTGGGAGAAAATATGGCCCAATTAAATAATCATCAATAACACCAAGCCACACACTCAATGAGAATTGATGTTGAAATTTAGATTCAGCAATTTCGTGTGGGTTTTCATCTGCCCATATGTGATTATTATGGAAATTTCTGATAGATTCACGAGAAAAGCTTGCCTCTTCACTAAACAAAATACGAAATAAGAACTGCGGAGCTTGTGTGATCATTTGAATTATCCATTGACAAAAAATTAAACGAGGTAGAAAATCTCGAGGTAATAGCGCTTGTACTCGTTGGATATGGTAGGGATACAGCATTTGTTTTTTTAAAATTCTAAATACTGTGCAATGGCTCACATTTAACTCTCGGGCAATATGTCTCGTACTTGTTCCGGGAGATTCTTCAATAAAATTAAGAACAGCCTCCTCTAGTGCACAGTTCGTACTTCTCGAGAACGTCCAAAATCGACGGTTGCTCTTGAAAAATTTCCTTCTCGTAAACGTTGATGAATACGGGTGAATACGCTATGATGGGGTAATGTTCGTTCTGGATATAACTCAGCGTAAAGCCTCCGAGCTCTTAATCCATTTCCATTAACACGACCATATATAAAATGCATATCTGCCATTTCGGCATTTGTGTAATTTGCTATTTTATTTACTTAATTAGTTTTAGTTCTTCAGAGATTAAAGAATAACACAAAGGATATCAGGACAATAAAACTATTTGTCATATGACTTCATTTGACAGCAGCTTACTTGATTTTTTTAATAAATAATAAGCTCTTTGTGAATTTATGGGAAAAGAGTCTGAGCAGTATTTTATTGCTTTCTGATCAAACTAACAATTTTATGATAAAAAGTCAATACATAAAAAAGTTGCAGATTGAGTCTGTCTTTTTAAATCAATTTTTTAAATAGGAAAATATAGGTGCATTAAAAAGTTTTGATGCAAAATATTATAGGGGTTGTTTTTTTCAGCACCTTGTGATTACATTTTAGGGTAACAAAAACACTCAAACACTGCCATTTTATTAACGTCAGTTATCTGCCAAATTTCATTCTTCTAAATTTTTCCAAAGTGGATATAGTAAATAAAAACAATTTTTTTTACCTAATTTTAAGGGGCTGTAACTTGGAGGGAAAAATGTGAACAACAAGTTCTATGAAAGACCCCCCTTAATTTTTGCTAAGAATCCCCCTTTGCTGCTGAAACTACTTAGTTTAAATATTCTAACAAAAGATTACAAAACTATAAATTCACGCTTATGACTCCACGAAAATCTAACTGAGGTATGGAATAAAGATGTAAATTCCAAAACGAAATTTATTTGATTCTTTTATTTAATGCCAAATTTTCGCCGAGAATTGTCGGCCTCTTCAGGGCGTTAAACTTGATTTGTGATTCAACCCAGGATACACAGAAACAGGTATGCCGACGCGCATCTTCATCATCATTGGGAAGCATTAATTGTTAAATACAAATCCCGCCTACAAAACCAGCGATTTTAACCTTTCTTGCAATAAGTAAATTTTAAACTGCTGAAACTACTTAGTTTAAATATTCTAACAAAAGATTATTAGTGAATAAGTAAATTTCAAATGTAATTTCCTTCCCACCGACGTCATGCGCGGCTTTGACGATACTTGGTTTTGAAACGAGCATACCTGTTTCTGTGTATACTGGAGAAACCAAAACAAATAATAACCAGGAGGTGCAAGATTTAAAGAATATGGTTGGTGTGGAAGTATATCCCATTCACACTGTAAAAGCTTTTGGCGAGTTACCAAACTTGTATGAGGAGTTCGCTTTATTTTGATGGAACCATTCAGTTTATTCAGCTGATAACAGTACACTTCAGAATTAATGGTTGTGTTGTCCGATGAAAGCTATTTTTTTATAAATATTGGTCTTCGAAACGCCTTGAGCTGGTTCGTCTTTTTTTCTGTTATATCTTTCGTTTTACACTGTCATAGACAATGTCAAACAATGTATCTAGTGATGATGCGGTTCGAAAATGGGTTATTTTCTTGACATTTGAGAAGTAAATCATGGACGTCAACACGACGACACCAATTTCTCAAGTTGTTATTTGCCGGTTTATATTTAATTTATTTTATTGTGCTTTGATCAATTTCAACTGAGTTGCACTCATCATCAACATCAAAATTGCCGGATCGAAATTTTTGCAAACCAGTTTCACTGTTGCGCACAGTTGCACTGTCTACATCTTCTCCGTACATATCAATTAATTTTTTCTTTCTTGAATAGCATTTCTTATATTACAGTATCTACGTATTTACATAATATACTGTATAAAACATCCCTCTAGCTTATTGAATGTACAGTTTGTTCAGAGAATAATAATAGGATTAATTTACTTAAACGTTACATAAGCTTGTGATTTCCCTTGAGAGACCGAAATGATTGTACTCCTTACCAGTATAATATGAACATCAGGCGGCCGCCTCTATGTTTATTTCAATGATTGCAAGTTGGTGTGCAGTATTGTTTGTCGTTAAAACATGAAAGTGAATACCAGTGATGTAAATTTGCAAGAAGAAACGCAATCATAACGATATAAAATAAAACCAGTTAATTACATCATTAAATATATTGAAGTCATTGTAATTTAATCAACAATTCGTATAATTTATACAACTTTCATGATAAATGCTTTATGAAATCGTAATCGATACAGCTGTGAAAGCTGATTATGTAATTGTGAGAGTGCTAGACTGTAATATATGTAGGTATACACCTTTGTATGCCATATAATCAGTTGCATACATTAGATTAGGGGGATACAGAGTATATATGTAAGTATTTCACAATTCAATGTGAAACCCCTACATCGATCACTACACACCGTAGCGTCGTATATTACCATTTTGATACAACTATAGCACTTTTAAAAGCTACAGAAGAAGAGGTGGCGTAGATGTCGGCGAAACTTACCCCATCAAGGAAACATTTCGTAATATCTTAAGGATTTCATCAAAGTAAAACATTAATAGTCCCCCATTTAATCCGGTAAACTGCTTACGCAAAATTTCAGGGTTCACTTCGAGATTGCCTGTTGAAAGTTTTAACAGGGGAGAGAAGCCAGAAATCTATTCTATCCATGTAAAAAGTGGAGAGACTTTGCCATCATAATGTTACAGCGGAAGTTTAAGGAATCGGTTAAATGAACTTCTAAACTGAAAAAGATAATTAGAATCCGCCGCTGTACGTAGATGTTTGAAAAAATCATAATATACTTGTAATATTGTAATATAGTAAATAGTACAGTTGCTGTATAAATTAGTGAAGCATTTATCTTATCTCTAAGTGAAATAAAAAATAAAGGGATAAATAACAATGTTATTGCATCTGAATAATGTTTCGTTCTGCTCTTATGAAGCACAGACTACAATGATCCTAACATAATAGACGATTAGTTTAGTTTTCTGCTTCAAAGCATGCTAACAACGTATTTTCTGGTATTACATTTCTTTATCCTCTGTATCCCATGCTTTAAATTGGCAATGGCATTTTAAATGTACTCATAAATTTTTAACCGCGTTTTCATGTAATTCTAGTGCACCATACGATAAATTTCTTTGTGTATTATTGCTAATTGGAATCTAGTAGTTTTATCACGATAAGACGTCTATCTTCATTATAATAAAAAAATTACTAAGGAACATTTATTTGATATTGCATACAAATCTATTCAATTATTCAAATTTATCTATTTTCCCAACACTACACTATGGGTATTGTGCCACATAACTCTAACATTTATTATTAGTTTCTAACTCTAAGTTATCTAATTCATTTACATTTATTATATTTTCCAAGTCTTCTTCATGGTCTTCATCACTAGATACAACCCTAGACATGGTGCCTTCAGAGGTTACTTTTCACTCTATATCGTTATCAGGTGCTTTCAGTAATCTCAAAACATCTGAAGATAGCTTCAATCTTCGTTTAGGTTTGTATTTTTTATTTAAACTAATTGAGAAAATTAGAGCATCGAATTGCTCCATTGCTCTATTATCCATATCTAACAAATTGATTTGTCGTCCTGATTTCCGCGCATGGTATTGTCCATTCTATCTATATTGGCTATTTTATTGGCATCTACATATTTATTATCAATACCATGTTGTCAATTATTAATTTTCCGTGTACAAGTAGCGTATGAATGGATGCGGTAGTAAGATACCACGAATACAAAATTAATATAATTTTGCTTTTTGCTCACAAAATTCTCCAAATTTATTTCGAATGAACATGGTATGGCCATCAGAATTATTCTGAATTGCCAAGTAATTTTTCATTGAAATGTATAATGGTGGCAA
>SMLS01066942.1:0-31711 GCA_004785975.1 Popillia japonica
TTTTCTTATGGTTCTAAAATTAATTTGTACCCTATTATTAAAATCAGCTGAGTTAGGAGAAATACAATAATTATTTTATTTTCGTTTATGTGTTATTTATGGGTGTTGGCAAACGCTATACTATGTAATAATACAGATATTAAAAGTATCTGAAAAAGAATATATTTCTGCAGCTATTTTAAATGTATGCGAACCAGTTCATAAGCAAATCGCTTTATTACTACAAACATCCAGTTAAATGTAGAAAGTTTTTGTGTGCGCCGTTAGGTCCATGTCGCTTCTCGGGTGAGTCGGTTCTAAATCAACCCAGTGTAAATGCCGGCGTTTGGTTGTTGAGAAACTAACATTATCGATATAAAGGAATGAATGCGCTAAACAAAGTTGATTTTTTTCAGAAACTAGGGCGCGTTAGGATAAAAGCTTATACCAAGGCATTCAGAGAAGGTCCCTTGAGATTCATTCAAATCCGTGTCACACAACTCTGGTGTTTCCCTTATCAGATTAATTTTGACACTGTATTTTATTAGTGGCCGCTTCTATGAAGCTATGTATGTGCACAAAAAGAAGAATATTTAACACACAAATATAGCAATGTTTTCGTAAATAAAAACAAAATCCGTACCATTTAAAATGGAGACAATAATGTTTATAATTTTTAATTGATCTTAATTGTGAAATCTAATTTGGCAGTCAATGGCGAATATATCTATAATTTCGTTACGCTTGGGACTGTTCTCTCACTAAAGACTAATTGAAAATGTGCATCCCAAACTAAATATACCGCACGTGTAAAATGTAATTAGAATACTAAAGCAAAGCTAACTGCCACAGCATTAAATGAAGAGGAGCATATTGTAACGATGCCACTTACGTAGGTGTAGTTACCAGTACCTAAGCGAATAAAGGTCCATTTCTCCACTCCAGTCACTACTACCTTCAGTCAGACGCGACAACTGCGTACTTTGTAGTGAATCTCAAACTCTAATTAGATTAGTTCGTCTATGGTATAGGTAGATATGCTATATGTAGACTGCTACTTACTATTAGTTACTACCACGTGCTATATACCATAGTGTTGGCCAAGTCTTTATTGCAAGTAGCTTTGCATTGTTGTTAATTAGCAATAATAATTTATGTACAATTCTATTTTAATTAAGATACAAGTTGTTTGAAACGCCGTGTGAAACGTTTATTAAAAAATCAAGAATGATGACACATTGGTGTCAGGTGGCCACGAAGCTGCAATTTTAGTGTAGAGGCCATGTGAGATCAACACTTCACCATGTTTATATTGTGCGCAAATGCAAGTTTGTTATGCTAGTTATAACTGTGCTGCGTTTAGTGGCCAATTGTACATTTAGTTGTTACTGTGTTTGCGTGTGGTAAAGATGTCATACGAAAAGAACAACAAATATTACTGCGTTTGTTACAAGAATGTCTTTCGGACGAGGATGGTGACATTTTTGCTACGTCGAATAACTATGAAGCCGACTCGAGTGAAGATTTCACCTATGATTCCCAGCATCCAAATAATTTATAGACGGGAATTACGACAATTTGCTTAAGTAAATCAGGAAAGCAACCAGATTCAAAGGATTCAATAACCACATAGATAGTCATAGTACATAAGTATATCTATTCTCCCATAGTTGAATCTCCAAGGATATATGCTACAATAAAATACCGCGGACTAAATAAAGAATATAAACATTACAACAGAAAATGTTGAAAAGCAAAAGTACAGAGTAAACTATCTTATACAACTTGAAATAACCTCATTCGTGGAATCCAACGTGTGTACGTCTCATTTATTTTTATGCACACCGTGCCCTGTTTAATGATCGGTCATGTGACCGGTGACGTAGTGACGGGCCCCCTAACACTCCTCTCTCCTAAATTCCGGATAAGTGAGAGAGCCGTTCGAGCGCTCACAGTTGTATGTCGGGATTTTTTATTAGTATTAGTCAACAACTGGTTTCCAATCTCTGAACATGTATTACATTTTTTTTTATATATTCTTCGTATTACCTTGCATTGGAGAGTATTCTCGGTCTCAACGTTTCCGCTCTCTAATGGTCAATAATGATACGGAGAGTGCACGCATAATAATTTCAGTCTAATTTGTAAACGACGACGTTCGTGTATCCAACGATAATAAGCCCGATAAATTTGAATTTAATAATGATTAGACGTCGACTAAAATAATCCTTAAGGCGGTTGGGTTTTTCTATCTGGGCTTTAGTTCGGATTTAGATGCGGCGTCCGTGTCAATTACTGGTGCTTATTAAAACCGCGATTTTTTCTGGCACATGGCGGTTATATTACGCAACGATAATGTTTTTGCATTCAACCTCACTATTGTTATTATGAAATTATAGTAATTGTCTTTGAATTACAAAATCGTCATTGATGGAAACATAAATATTAAAACAGGTAATTGCTACAGATTATTACATAATTCACTGAAATTATCATGAATTGCTTAGTCTGCATGCCTACACATGATTATAATTTATTCTAATTGCCGTTTCTAAAAAAAATGGAAGAGTTATTCTTTGTTCTCTGTACCAAAATTTAATGTTCATGTTTGTCTTGCAGAATATTTTTGTTGCAGATGCTTCAAAACGTTGTGACCATTTCCTTTGTCCACGCAATATGAATAAGTAAATAAAAAACGATCGCTATCACAAACCATTTGCTAGGAGGCTATGTTTCTCACTCGTCCTGAACATTTCATATAAGTCGGCAGCTTTCTTCAGCCACTCGATGACTCATCACATATACCCTGTTCAGGCTGTATAAGAAAGACAATTTATCTTGTGTAAGAAACGGTTTTTCTGATTTTGGAAGCTAATTATCTGGTTTTGGAAATAGCTTTTCTCCACAACCATTAGTGAATGCAATAATTCCAAAATTATTTTTATAATAGAATGTAAAAATTCTCACTATTGAGTTAGAATATTTATTCTGAAACACTTGCCTCTTATGCGTTTTGCGTGTATTTTCATTCCATAACGGAATGAATACTCTGTAATGATGATGACATAGGTTGCCATGGATTTCGAAACTGTCAGTCTCATACAAAATTGGCCGCGTCGTAATAATTATTTTCAGACAGGTTTTAGTGCAAGTTAGAAAAATGAGTGAAAAATTGGATGAATCGGATATGGAACTGGATAACACTCCACCTGAAATTACGAATTTGGCGAATAATATAAACGAGAACCTACTGCCGCAAAAATCGGAGCATGAGTATGAAAAGTATTAGATATGCATTGTTAAGGGATTGACAACAGGGAAAGAAGACGGACTCCTTTTGGGAAAACGTTTTAATTGCGATTTCGGTGATTTGTCAAATGAATGGACATCTTCCACTCTATGGAAAATATATTCAGTCATAAAAGCAACGCTCAATGTGAAACACGACATCGCTATTTCAAGATACAAAAAATTGAAAGCTTTCTTAAAACGCTCTCCTGAAAAGTATGTAGCGAAAGAATCGAGGATTTTTGCGGAAGAAAATGTTAAGCAATTCTCAGAAAATGCTCCGGATGAGATATATTTACCTACAATGGTAAAAAATTTAACTATTGCCCTTGTTATTGGTGATTGTCGGAAGAATGAGCTCTACGACATTAAAATTTCCGGCATTAAAGATTTGGGGTCCGCAATACTAATTGCAATTCCTAATACAAAAAATAAAAATCCAAGAGTTTACAATCACTGGAGATTTTCATAATATTGCTAAAAAATTCTGGGCTCTGAGACCTGGTGATGTTCCTTCAAATAATTTTTTTATTAATTTCCAAAAAAATTAATGTACACGACAAGTAATTGGAATCAATAAAATGGGAAACATTTCTGAATCTAGAAAACCCACAAGAGTATACTGGCCACTGTTTCGGCCGTACCTCAGCGACTACGTTGGTACACTCACCTGAAAAAAGTTGTAGAACGATTTACATAGCGATTATATGTAAATAGTTCTACAACTTCTTTCAGGTGAGTGTATGTATGTACATGCTTCCGCGCATATTACAACATTGAAGAGGCATAAAGGCTGGAAGTCTTCTCAGGTAGCAGAAGGATACATAGAAATTTTTTTGCAAAATCGAATAAATGTAGCAAATCAGTTACTTTCTTCACTGACTGGATCTAATTCGCCAGTAGCCATGCTCTCAACTTCCAATTCTTCCTGCTACACGACTGTTACGTCTGCCTCTGCAAATCAATCCCTTTTGAAAAATATTACGAAAAATATTTCGAATGCAGCAGTTTTTAATTGCAGTAATTGTACCAAAACATTATAAATATAAATATTACATAACACAATGTAAATGTAATAAAATGTCTCAATAAATAATTAATTCCTTTGTGCGGATTTTTATTTGTTTTTGATTCGTACTTTTTGGTCGTGGAGAAAATAGAGTCTGCTACTCTGCTACTACTAATGAAAATTTGATACTCGTATCGAATTTTCATTCTAACCTCGTTACAGAATCTACTAATCCGGCTTTAACATGTTTTGGTCCTAATATCGAAAACAGCTTCCCTGATGTTGGCCTGATTTGAAAAACAGATCATAACTAGGTAAGATGTCTCCAAAAACAGATAAGGCGTTTTTCTTAAACGGTCTGGTTCTGGATTGAGTGGTCGTATCGGTTGAGGTACTTATATAACGTGTCCACGTTGAATGACTGGCTGTCCCGAACACCCGAACACTAACAATATTTTTCTGTTTTTATGATTGTAGTAATCCAACAGCGAGATCCAGGACGAAGCCTCCCAGTTAACCCAACCATCCACATCTCAGCCCTACGAGGAGGACTTCCTAGGAGGAAGTAGAGCTGGAAGAAGACTCCCTATAGAAGGAGGCCAACACGCCATCGAGAATGGCTACCCAGAAGGAACATACTGAATTCAATCCTAGCCATCTTGTTTATGAAACTGTTCATTGTACCACACGCCAAGCAAAATGAGTTTAATGTTGATGTCCTACAAATCACTTCACTACCTTATCTAGACGGTCGTCCGTACGTCCTTTTTCAGCAAGTATAGACTTTTTCCAAGAAACTGACTACCGGTGACAACTTAATTCCTAGCTTCCTTGTTCGTAACTGTCGACATATCTTTGCTTTTCCCTTAAAAGTCATTATAAACTTATCAATTCGTACTAATGTTATCCCTACCTTGTGGAAACGCGCCAGAATATGTCCTGTTTTCAAAAAGAATGACTCAACGCTTCCTCCTAATTATAGAGCCATCTCTATTTTGTCTAACTTTGCGAAGGTCTATGAAAAACATCTGTATACTTCTACTTCTTACTAAGAGATAGGTGAAGTTCTTGATAGACGTGGCCAATTAGATGTGGTTTATACTGATCTTTCACGAGCGTTTGACACTATAGATCATCAAATTCTTCTGGATAAAATTAGTTCCTTTGGCTTTGTTCCACCAGTTATCAAGCTCCTTGATTCATATTTGAGTGAGTCCTATACAATGGATTTCTTTCATACAAATTCTGTCCAAGCTCTGGAGTTTCGTAAGGCTCCAATTTGGGTCATCTATTGTTCAATTTATTTATCAATGATCTCTTACTTTCTTTCTCCTGTCCTGTTCTTGCCTATGCTGATGACATTAAACTGTACAACCAGATTTCCACAGTGCACGATTCATTCATACTTCAGGCTAACTTAGATAAGGTGGTGGAATTATGTCGTCGATATAAGCTTCATGTTAATGCCAGTAAATGTTACATTGTAACCTACACACGTACAACGTCACCTTTAATCATCTCTTACTATATGGAAGACTACTTTCTAGAGAAAAAATCTATTATTACTGATTTGGGTACATTGTTTGATGTCAACTTTTCCTTTAAATTTCACTTCGCTAAAGTTTGTTCTGAATCTTCGAAAGCTTTGGGTTTCGTAATGCGTATCTGCAGGCTCTTCCAAGATATTCATTTGATTAAAACTTTGTAGTACTCTTTCGTTCTTTCCAAATTCGAATATGCTGCCCTAATATGGTATCCTATATACGCTACTAAATCGTTACAAGTCGATCGTATACACCGCAAAATTTTGAAATTCCTTTCATGCAAATTGGACAGTGTTTATCCTCCTAGAGGTGTTCCCTCTGCCGATCTACTGGCGCGTCACGATAGCAATCTACTTAACAATACCTTGTCCTTTCCTTCTTAAACGCATACTCTTCCTTGTCCCTCGTATTCCCTCAAGAACTCAGTGCTTTTATGGATTACCGGTAGCTAGAACCAATTGCTTACGAAGAACTCCAGTTTCTACTATATGCTCTATTGCCAATAAGTTGTAATATCGTATTTCTACTTACATGTTTTTCCTTAGTTAAGTGTCATAAGTAATGATTTTTTAAACTAGACTTAAATTTTTCTGTTCTTGTTACATTCATTTCATTTTTTTTTTAATTATTTTTGTATGTATACGCAACTATTTGTTTTGTTGTCTCACATTGGCATTCATTCAATTTGAATTGTATCTTTTCTTTATTTTTGTACTGTTTTGGGCTGTATCTGTTTGGACAGTAAAGTTATATCATTATTATTATGAAGCATGCATTAATGTTTTGCCGTGGCCACCCCCTTCCCCGGATTTAAATCCCATCGAACATGTGTGGGATATCATCGAGAGGAGACTGTCCACTTTGCACGATCCTCCACAAACTTTGGCGCAGTTAATCACCGAACTTCAAGTTGCTTGGAACGTGGTGCCACAAGCACCACGGGATCACCAAACACATTATTAATTTTTTTTTCGAGTTACATGTTAATAAAATTTCTTGCAAATGTTATCGTTTCATTTCTGATGTAAAGCTATCACATTGCCAAAAACTCAAATTAAACAAATGATTCGTTCTCAATCATTTACCCCAAACAGTGAAAGATCTTGCAAAAAGTACAACCATTCTGTATTTTCTAATTTTCGTGCGATTATATAATAAAAGCTTTATGATTTATTGTAAGCATCTCAAGCCTTGTGAGAAACTACATAAATTTATGTAATGATATGATAATAATTTACTCTAATTTTGATATCTTGTATGTAGTTTGCGTTGCAGCGTCATAACTTGACATACATTTAATATTGCACGTCATATCGCAAAATAATGAAATTCGGCAGAAAAAGCCGCAATTTTCTGTAATCCTGTATTTCACGAATTAATTCTTTACTGAGATTAGATTATTACGAAATTGAATTTGGAGTAGAATTTTGATCACCTCATTTTACATACTAACTACAATACGAGTGCGTTACCAAACATGCTGTATTATGGTGCAACAACACACATACATACATACGTATTTACTTAATGGAATGCGTAACAAAATAAACAGCGTTTATCTTTTTTACGTAAAAACAATGCGTGCAAATATCGTAGGCTGTAGCACATGACTGAGTAATTTCACAAAGTATAGTACTACTGAAATTAAATTATCTATATCCAGGGATGCGATTAACGTAATCACGTTATACAGCCGTAACAGTATTTAAGATAACATTTTGATTAACGGAAAGTATTCACTTTGATAATGAACCATTTGTTTTTGTTAGTTCATATTCAATGTTTAGCATGTATAAATGCGAAGTTGGTATTTTGTGATTTTAAAACGTGAATTTATGAAGGACGAAGCAATTTTTTTGGATTACAGTGCTTTAGTGGAATGAAATAATAATCTATCGTTTACTGAAAGATAATAAAGCTACATTTCTAAAGAAAAATCAATATCTTAATTATTAAGTAGTTAATCCTCAAATTATAGAAATCTGAAATGATTATTTTAAGTAGTATGACCTAAATCATACATTTATTCACGTATATACATACATATATTAAAAGACCTACGCGACGTTAACTTCCGCTTTTTTGAGATTCAAAACTTTGAGTATACTTATACAATACATACGACTACGACAATATATACGACTATTTCGCTTTGATGTTCTTTTTTAACCCTCTGTCTACCGAATGGGTCCAATGGACCCGAAAATGATTTGGTTTTGGGATTATTTAGAGAGTTACAGATTTAGGACTTTGTTATTACATGACTTTGTCGCTTATGACGTGTTTTATCATTATTTTATCAAGTTTAATTTTTATAGCTATTATTTATTTTACTATAAAATTTCTATGGGGTACTACCGTATGGGTCCATTGGACCCACGGAAGTTTTTAATAAGTGAACAGCATTAGGGACTTCGCGCGTAAGCCGTACTGAGTCGGGGACTTCCCAGATATGTGTTTTGTAAAATTAGGGGATTTCTGGGCATATGTATACTATACAAAAGCAGGGGCTTCGCCGAATTAACTTCTAAGTTGTTCAGTAAGCTTTCAGCTATTGTGAGGGATGTTAGTGTGCACTGTTCGTGTAAAAAGAATTGTGAATGTGCTAATTTTGTTAAGTTTACTGTCATTTGTTGTTGCATTAGGTAAGTTTACATTTTTAGTTTAGTTTCTTTAGTTGATGGTCGTTATTCGTAGTATCTAAAATATAAACAAAATGGATGATAACCGGCGACCTTTGAAGCCTGAAGAATTGACGGCAATTATAAACGAAATGAGCAACATAGAATATCACAGTGACGATAGTGAATACATTCTATCTGATGACGATGGAGAAATCGATGTAATCGAGGGTTTGACAGACAATAAAGAGAATTCAGAGGCAGATGAAGACAATTCAGGGCCAGATAACGAAGACAATTCAGAAATAGACCGCAGCTCTGGTGATTCTGATGCCAATAATGAAGATGAAGATTCTGATGATCAAGCAAATACTAATGGACAAACTTTTGTTTCAAAAAATAAACAAGTTTGGCACGCAGCTCCAGTCAAACTGTCCCAAGGACGATTAGGACAGCAAAATATTTTACGCGAAAAATCAGGACCTACAAGATACGCCAACCGAGAAGTTGATAGTATATATTCCGCATTTTTAATTTTTTTTCGACAACCACTTATGAAAATCATTGTAAAATGGATAAATGTAGAAGGAAATACTGTATTCGGAAACAGGTGGAAAGAAATAGATCAAAATGAACTACAGAAATTTGTAGGCGTCCTAATACTCATAGGAGCTTATAAGTCCAGAAACGAAGAAATATCTCAGTTATGGAGTAAGAAGGATGGACGGAAAATTTTCAACGATATTATGAGCCGCAACAGATTTCAAAACATACTTCGAGTAATAAGGTTTGATAATCCCGGTGAACGAAGAAAGAAAAGGTCTCCTGACAAGCTTCAACCCATTCGTGAGTATTTTGAAATCTGGAATGATTACCTACAAGATGCATATATTCCAAGCTGGTGCATGACTGTAGATGAGCAACTGGTAACTTTCAGAGGCAAATGCCCCTTTCGGCAATATATTCCTTCAAAACCAGGTCGAAATGGCATCAAATTTTGGACAATTTGTGACAGCATTACAGCCTGTGCATGGAAATTAGAGGTCTATACCGGAAAAACTGGTGAAAAAAAGAGAGAAAAATTAAGGTGGGGATGTAGTGATGAGACTAGTAAAAGATATAGAAAATTTTGGGCGAAATATAACATGTGATAATTTCTTCACATCTTATTCGCTTGCCAACTATCTACTCTCAAAAAAACTAACTATTATTGGAACAATTCGCAAAAATAAACCAGATTTGCCCAGTTGTTTTACAAATCCCAAAAAGCGAGAAATCTTGTCGACTTTATTTGGCTTTCAAAATAATAAAATGATACTTTCATACTGTCCAAAGAAGGGAAAGGTTGTTACATTACTTAGTACAGTACACAATGACCTGAAAATTAGCGGTAAAAAAAAAACCAGAAGTAATCCTAGATTATAACAAAACCAAAGGCGGTGTAGACACTATGGACAAGATGGCTAGAAGTTACACTGTAAAGCGTATGACAAGAAGATGGCCATTGACTATTTTTTATAATATGATAGACATTAGCGTAATGAATGCGTTCATAGTATGGTTGTGTCTCAACAGTAATTGTGACAAGAAGCTGCGTAAGCGAAGAAATTTTATTATAGAGTTGGGTAAACAACTAGCTCAGTACCAAGAAAATCCAGAATCAGCCGAAGCATGCACTAGCAGAAGAACAGCTGAACCTCCAAGGAAAAAGAGTCGATGCAGCATGTGCGATTCTAAAAAAGATCGAAAAACGAGAACTACATGTAATAAATGTAAAAACCATGTATGCGGAGAACATTCCATAATATTATGTAGTAAATGTTTAATATAATAAATTTACTTTGTATTTCCTTGTAATTTTTATGTTGTGTTTATCAGTATTGTACTGTATTTGTGTATAAATAACCAAACAATATCAAAAATAAATTTAAACATAATGAAAATTGTTGTAATTCACATATGGGCCCAATGGACCCTGGCGGTAGTTATAGCTAGATTTTTTTGCGGTAGACAGAAGGTTAAACAGGAAACTTAGAGCTTGCTCCTAATTAGATTCTACTACCAATATGTACATACGTGCTGTGAAATAGAAGTTTGGAACGGAATATGATGAATCTATACGAGTTATTAGAACTTTAAAATTTGGAAAAAACTAAAGGTGATCTTTACGTAAGCGAAATTTCGTTTTTATGATTTATTTCATGCCTATACAGAAATATAGAAAAATGTTCGTAGTAAACATGGGAGAAAGGTACACGGTAAAAAAAACTTTTGTATATTAATATTTCTATGTGTGACTCAGATGAATATTTAGTAAATGAATTAAGCATACCAAAGGAATTTAGATGAAGTAAATTGTATGGTTCTTCCAACTAATAGATTTGGTCTTGCGAAAAGTCATTCATCAAATAGAAATTGTAAGGTATGTGAGCTCAGACCACTGAAAAGAGCAATAATGTAGTAGCATGATGATAATAATATCTATTGCGAATAGCCTTAATCTTCTGGTTCCAATTGATTTCTAAATTTCTGAAGAACTTTAGAATTACCTTGAGGGCTACAGCCCTGATATAAGCCAGTTCTAAGTACACCTGTTCGAGGTGGCTTTTAAAATGTTGGAGCAGTATGAGATTCTTTGATCAGTCGCCACAGTTGATGAAATCTTGTGTATCTTTTGGTAGGAGCACTGGTCTCAAGATTTATGTTTATAAAATGATAAGAAGTTAGCCTATTGAATACCCAGAAACTATTGCATTTTATCGTGGAAAAATGGAAGAACTTGACTAGGTAGACCAACTATTAAGGCTAGCTAAATAACGTAAATTGGGGAAAAAATATTTTGTACCGTCTGAACATGCTTTAATAATTTGCAATTACAATGGCTTCCAAAGCTGTATTGGTTTATCGGACTACCACTGCAATGCTTGCTGTGTACGTATGTACTCTGGTCTCCAAACTCAAGCAGATGGAAAATAGATAAATCGTTTTAAATTGTAAGGATCACTTAAGAATATTGGTGCTCCTTCTCCTTCTAAAAACGGAAACTGCTTTAGAAGCGGGTATTTAATTTGTTGAAATTATTTACAATTTTTGGCTCTCCATCAATATTACGAAGTGACAATGGGAGAGAATTCTCCAATAACTTTATCACCAAACACAATGGAATGGAATTAAAATAGTACATGGTAAGCCACATTATTCTCAAAGTCAAGGCTCTGTTGATAAGCCCTTTCGACAGAGTCTTGACTAGAAGATGTGGAACATATATACATATTTGCAACAGATCATATGACAACGAAATTAAACAAACACCATACGAAGCATTCTTTGGATCAAAAATTGAATTGGGACCAATAAGTGTCAATTTTACAGAAAACGTAATTAATTTGGTACAAAGTGAAGAAGATGACAGATATTATTTCTGAAGCAATAATAGGCAAAGCAACCTAACTAACTCAAACACAAATTCAACAAAGTTTCTCGTAAAGGAAATCTAATACAACACACTTGACCAAAGTAAATTAGAAATTTCTAGTAAGATACAACAAAATGTAATTGTTGTAATTATTAACAACAGGATAAGAAGAATATTGAAGACGCAAACTGTAATCAGCAAACAATTAAATATGCAAATAGTGATTCGGAGATGTTTTTTCCTATTGACAGTGAAAAGGAAGATGCAAACAATAATCAGTGGATCCTTCGAAGGAATAAAAAGCAGATATAACAAAAAAAGAAACAAATAGCTCTTGAGGGTCTTCAAACGCAACCTAATAAAATGATAAAATTATCTAGCTGCAGCTGTGGGAAATACATTCAAAGTACCCATTCTTGACGTTGATAGAAGGCAAACAGATCCTAAAAGTTTACTTTGTGTTATTGTATCCCTAAACAATGACTTTCATATGTATATTGGGAACCAAACAAAGTAGACCAAAGCAACATCTTACAAGAAATCAGTTTACACCGTTTTTGCGTAAATTGTTATCCTTTTATGATCTGCCCGATACCGAAAAATCTTATGCGAAATTTTAGTGGCATCATATTATCAAATACCGTTCCCTGTTAATTATTTCAGTAATTAAATAATATCTCATCTATATCCACGATAGAAGTAGCGCCTTCATTGGAAATATGCGAAAAAAGGAACTATTCCGCATTCTGCCTGCCTTAATTCATCCCATATATCGACCCATGTAACAAAGACCAGCGTAACTCAAAAAATGTTGGTTTTGAATTGCTATGTGGTAATACATTAATGCAAGCTCTGTTTGGTGGAAAAGTATAGTAGCTCAGTAACAAAAATCTAGGCAAGTAGACGTATATTAAACAAGTTCATAGTCCACATTTCCTCTGACGAAAAGCATACTAAGTTGAGGTACCTACTACAGTCTTCGTTGCAGAAAATTGCGAAAGTTACTTAATACGATAAACACCTTTCTGAGAAAGAAGTTGCTACAACTTTAAAGGATGTCTATAAGAAAATAGCTAACGATGTGCTGGTTGCTTTGACTTACAAAAAGCCCTTGTCACACCTCAGTGTGCATTGAACCAATTCTATTGCAAGGGCAAACTCGCCAAATACAACTTTATTCTTTATGACGTGGGAAATCATGAAGCCTACTGCTATGTTTCGAAGGAGGTGATTGCAAAAAGGGAACCAATCGAAATACGCAATTCACTAATACTTTTCTTGAAGACTCAAAAGGAAAACGAAAAAGTTATTCTCTATTCGGATAATTGTAGCGGTCAAAACCATAACCGTTTCATTTTCGCGATGTTTTTCTAACTGCTTGTCTATCACTGAATTTGCAAATAATATTTACCAATTTTTAGAAAAGGGCCGCACACGAAATGAAGGCGACAACATGCATGCTTTTATTGAAAATCGTAAGAAAGAGCCAAGCAGCAATTTAGACTCCCGATCAATGGGTCATGTTGATTTGTATGGCAAAAGTTACTGGAAAGCCGTATATTGTGAAAGAAATGTCGTCTTCGTTGCTTACGTAGTCTTCATATTGACATTGCCAACTGTACTCGTACAATAACTTTCGCTGAGTCATGAGCACACGAAACTAGGTAGATCATCAAAAGTTCCATGTACAGAGACTACGAACAAGATAGCAAATCACGCCTTCACGTATCACTCCATTCTCAATTATTAATACATTTAGAAGCACCGTATTCCCTCCAATAACAAATGCGAACTAGCGTGCCGGTAAATATATCCCCCCAAACGATTTCCTTGTTAACAAAATTAGTGATCAAATTGAAACAATAATTGGAGGATTGCACAGAAACGAGAAACAAGTTCCGTAATTACTAGTTGAAAAAGTATAAATAATAAATTCACTACTACACAACCGATCAATACATAGATATCCAAAATTGAAAGGTCAAGTGAGAAGTAGTCAGTAGCGTCGGATATAAGACTACTGTAACATACCCCAAAATGTAATTTGCGAACACAAATTAGTAGAAACTCTACGTCATTCGTGACGTAAATTCATTGCTAAATTCTATGATTTTATTTCTTCGGGTATCCTTTATTCGTTGGCGTCAGTGTTTTTCAATAGGGAGCTATAGTAACACCTTAAATGGAGAATAAATGGCAATGTTGTTTCATCCCTTGTAGATGGGATACTATTATAATAATAAGAAATAGACTATATTAATATAACGTTCATTGTTGTAGAAGAAGGAAGAATATCGGTAACAAATAAAAATAAAATACATGCAGAAGCTTCTTACGTCATTGTACCCACTCACTAAGCTTAAATTTAACGAGAACGTTGTAGTTATGCATAGAATCTAGACGCAGTAAGTTACGTCGTTTTCCTATAAAACCTAGCCTTGCTGGCGCTCTCCGAGTCCAAAATCAATACGTGAGAGGAGTCCTTCACATCATTCTGCCTATTTGGCAAAGTTTTCTGGGTCATAGTCAGCAGTTTTTGTATGTAACACAGTAATCCGGAAGCGATTTGTCAAGGGTGTCGTACTAGGATTATACACAATTGTCAGTCGTATAAACATGTACAGGGTGTCCCATTTTGGGCACTTTGCCAGTGTATCTCAGTTATTAATAACGATAGAGAGTTGCGGTGTTCGTGATAGTGTCCTACTTTTTTGTGAAACAAAAGATGCCGCCAACAGAATTTTGATAGCCCCTTTAGTTTTTGAGATATAGGGTGAAATTGAAACTTTCAATTCACAAACATGTCTCGTATCTCAGTTGCTATGGAAGTTAGTGAAAAAGTCAAAATGGAATATTATCCAGTTTTTTACGAAGAATCGAGTGGCGTAGTTAGTTTTATTCTAAGTGTAATAATTTTCAAGTTATGGACCATACTTATGATTATTTAAATGGAACACCCTGTATATTATTTTTTATTTCGATTGAGCATAATTCGGGGATGTCAAAAATATATAGTTGTGTATATTTATTTACACAAACAAGTTATAATTTGATATTTTAAAAATTCAACACACGTGCGTTTGTGAACAGTAGGCCATAGCCCAGTTACTAAGCAAACAAGCGAATGTTCAAACTTTGACAGATTTCTTGTTGCGAATTACTCTTGTTACGTAGGTGTTTTTATCGTAGTATTCTTTGTTTGTTTATCCACAATGGCCGTTTATGAAAACTCTGAGAAATACGATATGCTTAAATGTTTTATACAATGCGACGAAAATACTGTAATAGCTAACAATAACAAGTATAAATAATTCGTAAACTACAAAGCCAAGGGTTTAAATTCGATTTTGGAAATGACCTCCGTTTTGACGAATGCAGTTTTGGCATATTTTAGGCATTCTTTTAATTGCATTTAAAATAGTGATAGGCTTTCTATGTAGTGCTTGATAAGGCAAAGCAATTGCCTCACGAAGTTCCGCTACGGAATTATGGCGTACTTTATACACTTCACTTTTCATGAAACCCCACAAAAAGAAATCTAATATGGAAAGAGCGGGAGATCGTGGAGGCCATCTCACAGGTCCGTTCGTACCTATCCATCTTTGGGGAAAGTTAGTTTTAAGAAATGGCCTTAATACGCCAGCATTGTGGCTGGGGGCTCCGTCTTGTTGAAGATAAATTCAATTGTAATGGGCCAATGGAACATTTTCCAGCAATTATATCATATATAACTTCCTCAAGAATCTCTAGATACCTACGTACTGTGAGCCCCCCTTCATACATTCTATACACTATGCGTCCACCCGAAATAAAACATGATACACCAACACCGAAGCGTCCTTGTTGTGCCCTTTCAAATATCAAGTGATGATTTTCTACTGACCAGTGCCTCGTATTGTGACGATTAAAAATTCCAACACTTGAAAAATAACATTCGTCAGACCAGATGACGAACCTTCCAAAAGATTCATTGGTTCGGATTTGTTGCAGATACCACTCACAGCACGCTACTCGGCGCTCGGCATCTCCGGGGTGCAAATGTTGAACTACTTTAAATTTATATGGATGATATTTAAATTTTCTTAAAATTCTTTGCGCGTCAGATTTTGTTACACCAACCTCTTCTTAATTTTTCTACAAGAAGTCGAATTCCTGGCTTCTGCGCAAGATAACACATCTATTGCTTTATTTTCCTTGCCTTGTTTGATATATGTTTTGGGACGCGGCTGTATAAAACAACCATGTTGAAGTAGATTATTTTTCAAACGAGCGAAAATGTCTGGAAAAGGCTGCCTTATTTCAGGATATCTAATATAAACGAAAACGATCCTTAAATATGAGAATCAGAAATTACGCTAATGCTAGCGTTTTAAATACTTTACCTAATGAAGTATAACTCCGAAGCTTCTTGGGAATTTTCGTCGCATTGTATAAAACATTTAAGCATATCATATTTTTCATAGTTTTCATAAATTGCCATTGTGGATAAACAAACAAAGAGTACTACGATAAAAACACCAACGTAACAAGAATAATTCGCAACAAGAAATCTGTCAAAGTTTGAACATTCGCTTGTTAGCTTAGTAACTCGGCAATAGCCTACTGTTCACAAACGCACGTGTGTTGAATTTTTAAAAATATCAAATTCTTAATTTGTTTGTTAAATATACACAACTATATATTTTTGACATCCCCAAATTATGCTTAATCGAAATAAAAAATAATATACAGGGTGTTCCATTTAAATAATCATAAGTATGGTCCATAACTTGAAAATTATTACACTTGGAATAAAACTAACTACGCCACTCGATTCTTCGTAAAAAACTGGATAACATTCCATTTTTACTTTTTCACTAACTTCCATAGCAACTGAGATACGAGAGATGTTTGTGAATTGAAAGTTTTCAATTTCACCCTATATCTCAAAAACTAAGGGGGTTAGCAAAATTCTGTTGGCGGCATCTTTCGTTTCGCAAAAAAGTAGGACACTATCACGAACACCGCAACTCTCTATCGTTATTAATAACTGAGATACCCTGACAAAGTGTCCAAAATGGGACACCCTGTACAATATTCAAATTAAATTGTAATTTCATATGTATGCAGGTGGCTCCAGACTAACGCAACTAGACGCGACGTCTAGAAGAAGGCTTGAGGAGGAATAATTTATTGCAACAAATTGAATAAGTAATCATAGTAGAAGAGATATAGTAGTAAGAAATATAGTAAACGTTTTAGATTTCTAAAGACATAACCCTGATTAAAGTTGAAAAAATGTTGACTAAAAAAGGGAAACCTACTCATACAAATCTTTCTAAAAATACATTTCGATGAAAGGTAAAAATCATAAATTTGGTCCATTGCTTTCATAATCCTCTAATTCATTGGTAAAAAGCTATATAACCGCTTATATATTGCAATTGCAAAAAATTTAAATAAACAAGCAAATATATGGATAAGTAATAAAATTTTCAATGCATTTCTTTTAAATGTTATGCTTACGCTGTCAAATGTAATTCATTTCTAGAAAAAATAACAATCTACAGATTTTGAGTCATTAATACAACTCAATTCGTAAAATTTGTTTTATCAAACTTTCCCCTTTCTTTCATTGCCTCCACACCATTCCAAAGTTGATTTCTTACTGCAAAAGGTTGCAAATAGCTTTTGCCGAGAGAAGTACATATAATATAATAAATATAAATAAATAAATATAATAAAAAAATTATAGATGAGTATACGTTAGTTCTATCAGGGTTTTCGATATATTTAATAAGTATAATGTGGTGGTTTTCCACTCTCTTTTGTCTTGTTGCTATATTTCGCAAACATGGCAGGGGTGAAAAACTTTCCTTGTAACTATTTCCAATTGTAACAGTCAGTTCTCATATCTTGCTTGATATTGTAAGTTTTCACGACCAATGTGGTCAATAAAATTAATAATATCCTCATAGTCCGAAGATATCACAAAATCCATCTTTGTACAAATCGCTAATACTTGCTGATACGTCAGATTGAGGTTATATTTACATGTCAGTTTTCGGCTCACATCACAGTTCAAGGTTTAAGCTCTATACGTTGTGCGGCTTAAACTTAAACCAATTTCTAATTCGGTTCAGAGTTTAACTACTACTGAAACACACTTTAAACTCTGAACTTGAACTTAAACCAAAAATTGGGTTTAAACCGACACTGAAAAACCGGGCATAAGTGTTTAAACCATATCATTTTCCCGTGTGGTATCAGTACCTAATCAATATATGTATTGTGCAACAAAACCATGCAGATTTTTAGAGATAGATCATTTACTTTGTAAATAATGTTGGTATACGCATGCGTACAATCTGCTCGAAATTCTTTGTTAAACGTTAAAAAGGTGTGATGTAAGCCTTCTTCATTAGGGAATCGGATGTTTCGTATGTATAAAAAACCTATCCTTTTCGTCTATAGTCTAAGCAACGACGCATGACCCTTCAAGCAGCACTGTCAGGTTGTCATGTATGTATGTACATTCGCAGACAAGAACTAAGCGTCTCAGCGGAGTAAGACGTTGGTAAATTAGTTCGCATATTTTTCAGGGGTCAGATCCACTTTGGTCGCACTATATGAATATGGGACTCATTTAGCACAAGAATGGTGAAGCAACCAGCAGCCAACAATAATCACCGGATTGAAGTTAATAACAATTTCCAGCAATAAATTTTAGTACGATCATAAAAAATATTCAGTATAAGTTTGAAGTAAGTGTTATGGTTCCCTAATGATACTTGTGCCACTTATAACTTGAGCTAAAGCTCTCATGGCCGAAACCACTACATTAACGCTTCGAAACTGACAAAATGTGAGACACTTTGTAGTTAACAAAATTCATTCAATAATTTTATTAATCATCCACCCCTTGCTTACTGGTGATTGTGTCATGGTATAGTATAACTGTTACCAGATGTTAGAAAAGCAAGAATGCATTTATTCTCCAAAATTTGCAAAGAATTTCTGCCAGAACCTCTTAATTGGACAGCAACGCCTGCAAATAGAAGACGTCATAGTTTATCAGCTACCGTGCTTGGTAGTTCTTGTGCTATAATACAACTAAAAGCTGTTAACAAGACAAGGACAGTATTTATTCTTCAAAAAGAAACAAAGTAGCGATTTTTAGTTTAAAAGTCCTTGAATACTATTATATAGTGAAACAAACACCAGTAAGCAAGAAATGGATGTTGTATTAAACCGTAAAGATTCTATTAACTGTAAAGGCTTCTACTATTTGCAATTTTTTTAACATCAATGCAACACTTGCCTTACACATGCCAAAATAATTAATTACGATATACACATATGTATAATCGTACTTTATGAAACATTGAGTGATATCCAGATTTGTTGCTGGAAATTGTTGCTAACGTCAAGTAGAGACAATAATAATAATAACAGGATTGTGCTTTTATCTCTTCAACTATAGGGTATTCTTGTATAACTTAAACGAGTTTCCAATGTTGCTAAATAATTATTTGGTAATTAGTTCTCATATGCAGCGATCTTAACTTTGATAATGATTAAAGTTCTTCTTCATCTTTTGCATTTCAAGTCATTCAAAGTAGCTAGCGCAGCACAAACAATGTAGCAAAGACAGGAACACGTGGCTCCTATAATAACGGAGATACCAATGGTGCACGTTTAATTTGGATCAGCCTATATATGTATGTAGTTTGTTTAGAGACATGCACACATGCAAAATAAGAACAGCGATTTACAACCGAGCAGCTGTAAAATATTTGAGCGTTATCAATAAATTCCTTACCGGCCCTTCCTAATATCATTTGTATAAAAACTATAACGTCATTCAGTTACGTGTTTCAGCAGAATTTAAAATAAACAACTAAAGACGAGAAATACAGGAAAAAACTTGATGTAGGTTTTTTGCATATTAAATATTTAAAAATTTTAGAATTAGAATGTGTCGACTTCAATTTTCCATAATAACCTGATAGTGCTGAATGTAACTACTGCCTATTTTTTATATTGTTCACACACTTTTTTATTAAATTTTTAATGTCGTCTGAAACTTCTGATTGTCATTTGTTTTCAAGATGCCCTCTCAGATATCAATAAAATAATAGTATACGAATCAGCAGTTTAGAAAAGAAAAGTTTAAGTTGTGTTAATAATTATCTATAATCTTATCGGTGGTCTTGTATAATTAGTAAAGGGAGCACCCGCACTTGAAACTCGTAAAAGGTACAATTATTAGATCGCCATATAAAATCCAATAATCGTTATAGAAAAACTGAGACGAAAGTTGAAATCATGCAGCAACTCGTTCTCATTTTATACAAACAAAAAAAAAGAACTCACATATGTCATCGATCATATCCATGAAATCCACGAAGTAAATGTATTTTCTGATACCCGACACTACATACATACATACTTTATTCATTAAAGACACACACATACACATACAATATAAGAGCAGCGGTTTACGACTAAGCAGATGTAAAATATTTGAACATTGTCAATAAATTCGTTCCCGTCCCTTCCTAATATCATTACTATAAAAACCACATAAACGTCACTCCGTTATGTACTTGAGCAGAGTTTAAAGTAAACAACTAGAAATGAAAAAATAACGAGAGAAAAGTTAATGTAGGTTTCTTATATGTAAGGATAATTATATGTAGGTATATGCATACACCAGAATTGTGAAATAAAATCTTGGCTTTTAAATATTTAAATACTATAAAATCGGAATTTGTCGGTTTCAATTTTCTACAATAATTTGATAGCGGTGAATGTAACTACTGCGATGTTTGCATCCTTGACACTTTCTTAGTATTTTTAATGTCATCTGAAACTTCTGATTATCAATTGTTTTCAAGATGTTCTTTTGGTTTTCTGGAAGATAGTTTCCGGTTAATTAGATAATCTCTAAAAAGAGAACATAGATTAAAAATTTGTATTTGTATAAAACAATAGTACACGAAAAAAGTTGCGAAAAGAAAAATATAAAATCTTTTGTTTATTCCCATTTTGTTAGTACGAAAATAATGAAAAATGTTGCTATTGGAGAATAGCAAAAACCACACCAATAACTGATGAGGAGTAATTTAGTGTTTTTTTAACGGTAAGCTATTTTTCAAATATATTTTAGTGTTTTTCATAATCTAATACATACACAATTCCTAAATAGACAGTTTGATCGAAGGTGGATAGGCACTTACGGACCTACTAGATGGACCGCCCTATCACCAGACCTTTCTCATTTAGATTCTTTTTATGGAATGAAATAAGAGAAATTGTTTATGTAACACAACCCGAAAACGTAGACAACTTACGTAATAGAATAGTTAATGCGTTCCGAGAGATATCGTCAAACAACATATTAAATGCAGCTGTCGCTGTAGCAAGTGTTTCGATTTTTTCACTTGATTATTTTGTTTGATCTAAACAACAAAGAATGTTTATTCTATTGTCTGTATTTTTCATAATTATGATTAAAAAAGACGCTGTGATTGTTTAATTGTATACTTCAATTCATGACCTACTGTTGGTTTTATCATATAAAAATTTGCCAAAACTTTTTTTCTTGCATTTTTCATTATTTAAGTGCATGTTTTTATGACAATTGGAAAATATTCTTTTATAAAAAAAATATATTGTAATGTTATACTTACTATTGAAACAAATAATTTAATAACAATATTAACTTGTATTGTTTACTAAGCTACTTACATATGTAGGTTAATTAAATTAATTAATAATAATTAATTGAAAATAATAGTCTAGCCAATAACATACACAATACATACATAATTACATTCATTTGGGCGTAACAACGATAAATTTCATGCTGGAATTACAAAAATCACCTTTTACAATAACCAAGTAGTGGAACCAAGAATTCAGCGGCTGGTACCCTTGGTGAAGTAGAAAAACGAAAGGGAGAGGAGAGTTGTTCATTAGTTTAAAAAATTAACAGAAGAAAACAAGTCACAACAAAACTTGTGTGAAGAAAAAATATCGCAAAAAGGCGAATAATAAGTTGACAGTGCCCAGTTGGAATCTAAACAGTCAAAATCAAAGTGTACAGGAAAAAGAAAACCAGCAGGGAGAACAAGAGGATTTAAACCTACAAGGAGACAGCAAAGGAATCAAACGGACAGCAGATCATTAAAATCAGCTAATAAATAAAGACGTTCCAGTCTTTGAAAATTTTTGTGGAACACCCGGTATACAGTACAAATAAAAATAAAATGCGCAAGATATTTAAACTGATAAGATATAAGAAACTCGATGGTTCGCTACTAATGTAAGTGGTTTCTTTTTAGGGGCAAAGGGGGGCGAAAACCTTCAGACGAAGTTCCCAGATACCTCCTTTCCTCCTGAAGATTCGTTACTGTATATCTTCTGCATTTTATTGTTATTTGTACTGTATATATTTTACTAGCAAAGTTAATTACGTACTACTGGTACTTTTTCTTATAATAATTAGAATTAATTACATATCATTGTATTATTAATATACATATATATCATTGTATTACAAAAATAGATTTGAAATAAAGTAAGACAATTGGAATAAGAGTATATTTAGGTGGACATTATTCTATTAACAGAACGCTCTGCATAATATTACATACGTTTACGTTTATATCTTTTCAACGGATTAATCAGCAAACCTATCATCACAGAATTAGGAATAACTCTGTGGTTCTATACGTCCTATACATAATTCATTTTTTAACGGTTAATTTGTTCACTACATATTTATTTTCATTTTCTGCGCTGCAAAGTACATATAACAGAAAATAAACGTATGCAGATATTACATTTGATATAAAACGTTGGATCTCAAGGTCGATGTTTTTGAAACCAGAAGTTGTTCTAAAAATAGCAAGTAAGATGTTACGACCGACAGGTAGGTAGAATAACATTCATGTACAAAGTCTCAGTTGCGGTTTATATGTATATACAATGTATGTACATATACATATATCAGTTGAAGAATTTGATATCAGGACTTAATTTATTTCAAACCCATTACATTATTGCTAGCTATACATTTCCTGGATTTAATACAAAAACTAGTTAGGTTTAGGAAAACAATGTCCTTATTTAACCATTCACCTATTTTTACGCATGTTTAAACATTAACAAGGAAGCAGAAATTAACCAGAGATTAGAAAAAGCAACAAAGCTGTACTATAGTATGAGGAATAAGTTTATTAATAAAAAAGAGATATCCCGTGAAACAAAACTTAAAGTATACAAGGCAATATATCGACCGATATTAACATATGGGTGTGAATCGTGGGTGCTAAATAAGAGACAGAAGAATAAAATACAGGCAGCAGAAATGAGATATTTAAGAAAAGTTAGAGGTGTCACAAAGATGGATAGAATAAAAAACTTAGAAATAAGAAAAGATCTAAAAATACAGTCAGTGTTAGAAAATATTGAAGAAAGACAGTTGGGATGGTGGGGACACCTACATAGAATGGAGAATACAAGACAAACAAAAAGAATATGGGAAGCAAGAATAACAAAAAATAAAAGAAGAGGAAGACCAAGAACAACATGGGACAATGTCATCACAGAGTTATTGGAAAGGAAAGGCAAAACCAGGACAGAAGCAAAGAACATGACAATAAATAGAAAAGAATGGAAGAAGTTTGTGAAAAGTTAAAAGAAGAGAAACGCCCTACACCATGGATATGGTAGAAGGGAACTGGATTATATATATATATATATATATTAAACATTAACTAACTTCCAACCTAAACTTTTCTCAGATAAGGCTTGATCTTATCTTTATGGATACATAAATTACCAAATATGTGGTGTTGGACATCGAAAAATCTTCAAAATCATTTTTTGGTAAAAAACCGTTACATCTCCATAAAGTTGATGTCTCGATTGGAATATGTCGAAGAAGATTGGTGGGTTCTAATTTTTTTGCAGGCACACTTATTGTTAGTGCTGCACGATATGGTAATAGAATACTCATTTGATTCATAAATCAAATAGACGATTAAGAATTACTAACTGGGGATTTCCAACAAAATGATGCAACCGCATACACGAACAGGGAATCACTAGAATATCTTCAAGAAGTTTTTGATGCCAGAATAAAAAGTCAGAACACAGAAATTTCATATCCGATTTTTTTGTATGGCCATATATCAAAAATTTATTCAACGCCAATAAGTAACCTCTAAGAACTAAAAAGTTGCGGAACAGGAAAATTTGAACAAACCCATCACAAATGTTACATAATTTGATGGATTATGGAGAAGAGTTAATCTGTATTTAAAGTGTAAATTGACCAAATTTTCACCAGTTGGTAAAGTTTTATTTAAATTTTGATTAATTTTAATGTATTGTTTCAGAAATTATAAAAATCGTCAATCCTCTAATAAAAATGTTTATTCGGTTATAAAAATATCTCCACACCTTTAATATCATTAACTAAGTAAATACTAACATCCAACCGTTGTTTACCATCAGCATGACCTTCCACAGTTCCGAGCAAACAATTTTCAAGAAAAGCACACTCGGAGAACCATTACGTGATAAAGTACATTAGTTTTTAAACACTCCAGAGAGTCGTGTAAGAATTTTTCCGTACACAAACTCCCGCCCTTACATTAACGATTAACGAGTTAAGAACGTATGTATGTTGTACATATACGTATGTACAACGTATCGTATACATAAGTACATATATGTATATGCAAAGAAATTGGAAATTATTTACATCAATTGGTATAATCTAAACGAGCGGCCTTGAAACGTCGACGTCACTGACTCTGGAACTGCAGGAAGGTCTAACTAATTGGCCGTGTTGAACCAAATTGATCAATTTCATATGACGTGACGCGAGTTCTTCAAACTAATTGTTTATGCTTGTACATAAATTACATATTGTTTATCAAATTTTTTGGACAGCAATGATTTCTAGGTCGACGAAAATTAGAGATACCAATATCAAGTCGCTTACATTATATTAGTAAGCGGTAAGTTTTGACGTATTCCGACTTGTTCTAATTGTTTGTGTGATTATTTATTGTAACAACAGATACCTCCAGTTTCTAAATTACAATTGTTTCAATGGAAAATATTTCAAAATTTTCAAATTTCTTAGTCACCATTTGTGGATCACAATTTTTTCAGACAACAGGTTTATTGAAATTACGCCACTAAATATTTCGGTAATAGTTTCCCATGACTTCATATTTCCTCATAAGTTTTCCTTTTTCACATTTTCCTGTGCCGCTTTTTGCAATCGCAATTTTTTTAGTAACTAATTTTTTTACATAAAAATCTATACTTACACCAATTTTCTCTATTTTTTTTGTCACAACAATGCTCAGATGCCTTTTCTTGCAAAATCGTTCCAATCAGCATATTTCTGGACGACATGTCAAAGTTTTCAGCATCAAATTTTTGAATCGCAAATGTTCAAACCTTTTACGTGATATTAGTTATTAATTGTTCATTCGCATGGGGAACACCACGGTTGTCCGATATGGATTTCAATGATTATCAATTATGTTATAGAGGAACCTTCCCTCAGAGCTTTTAGCCAAACGCGCTCTAATTTCTGAGAAGATCAACGTTCTATAGCGCGCTGAATGAACGCGTTAAGTTCATTCCTCTATAGCGATATTGTTAGTTTCGCAACAAGCAAGCCTTCGTAGCCCACTGTATAACAACTACGCCTACCACGCTGGTGGCTCGCGTTCGATTCTTGTGTGCATCTTTTTTCAATCTACACAATATTAACAATTGTATATAATACAAATTATTCATAAATAATACTTTATTATTAAATAAATTGGAAAATATCTGCACTATGACGTGCATTTTAAAGTTTGAATATTCGAACGCACTTGTCCTGCGGTCCATTTCTTACATGCAGTTCGTTCGTTTCTTGCCTAGTGTCCGTTTTTTTATCTGCAGTCCCAATAAATATACAAATAAAAATTAATAAATAAATTCAAACTACACGTCATAATACAGAGTTGCCTCCAATTTATTTAATAATAAAATTACCACAGAAAAAATATATTTCATGCAAATTATTCATAAATAATAACTGCTAATATCGTGCACAATAAGATTAAAAAAAATGTACTGGCAGGAATCGAAGGCGAGCCACCAGCGTGGCAGGCGTAGCTGTTATCCACTGGGCTACGAAAGCTTGCTTGTTGAGATACTAACATTATCGATATAAAGGAATGAACTTAGCGCGTTCATTCAACGCCTTAAACAACATTCATTTTCTCAGAAACTAGGGCGCGTTAAGATAAAAGTTGGTACCGGGTTACTAAGGAAAAGTTCCTCTGTAAGAGAAAGAAGACTCGTTAAAATCCGTATCAAACAACCCGGGTGTTCCCCTTGTCAGATTTTATCTTCTTCCAATTATTTAAACAAATCGTCTTGTTAATACAATATTTTCAGCAACAATTTTTTTTTCGATTTCGTACATGACATTTTTCTGATACAATTTCTGTCAAATTACTTCGCCAAATTGTTCTGGAGAAAAAAGTGCTGGGAAAACAAATTACACCAACTGAAGAACTAAAAGTTAATAGAGTTGTGTCACATCCCAAGTTTATCTTTGGGATGCACGCAAAGTGCATCGTTGAAAGGCTCCAAACTTATAAAAATAATTTTACCAAACTTCGCGGAACCCAGCAGTAAACAAATGGAGATAGTTGATAAGGTCATACAAACTGAAATTTTGTACGCAATTCCAACCCAGGCCACTGGCTAACAAAAAATATAAATACAGGTAGAGTTTTAATATGATATAGAACTGTGTCTACTAAGGCCTACAGTATGCTAAGGTTATAGCAACAGCCAAGAATCTTCTTCTTCAAGAGTGCTCAACATACATGATTTGGGATGTAGAGAAAAGAGCTTACGATAAAAAAATGGCAATAAAAATTGAAGAAGTCCACGACCTTTGGGAAGACAGGTTATTTAAATCAGTTTTTATCAGGACACGGCAAATTTGGATCTATCTAAAATGATTTCACCTAGCGAAGGACGATCGATCCATAAATTGGATAATGGAAAACGCATTAGGTTTTCTACTACAACCGGTAGACTGTAAGTTGAGCCGTTGAGAAGAACGTACAGCCAGCCCAGCCAATCAACTATGGCAACATTATCAAAATTACGAAGGGTAGTCATCAATTATATTGCCAATGCTCTACATCCCAGTGAGATGTCCCATAAACGACTAAATTTTCAGACAGAGATTCGTTAATCATAATTTTTAGGGTCACCCATTTTCCAATCACAAACGGGCACATTTTCAGTTTTTCGGTCACGAATTTTTCATTCACAACTTTGTGTTTCACAAAGTCTTCGCACACAAAATGTGTCACTTTTTCAGCCACAAAAATTGTAATCAGAAATGTTTGTGAAAGTGTCATAACAAAAATTTTCAGTGACATTTTTCGATTTCAGATATTTCAGTTACTTTTTGTCAGTATAATTTTTTACCCATAAGTTTTCAGTCACAAATTCTTTGGTAGAAATGTTTTCAAACACTTCAGTCAGACGCTTTCCAACTAGATGGTTTTCACTCAAAAATTATTGAGACACAGATTTTTCTGTCTTGAATTTTGCAGTTACAATTTTTTCGAGCACAATTTTTGAAAATCATCATTTTCTAAAATTCAAGTTGTTTATAGTAAAATTGTTCTATCAAATTCTGACTAATATAACAGTTACAATTCTCAGATACAGATTAAAATATTTGTGACAGTTTTAAGTTTGTATATCACATAAGGGATTTATTCTAAATCGGTAGCCAAAATAAGTCATATGAATGTCTCATGAATAAAATTACAATTGTTTACTCAACGATAAAGTTTTCTCGAAATGAGCGATATAAATACCACGACTCCATCAAGTTTGCACAACAAGGTTGTCTTTTTCTGGCTGGACACCTTTGGCGACAGCATAAATCCCTTTTCGAAATTAGTACTAGTAGCAACCGATTAGTCACGAATAAATTTTTGCTATAACACAAATTTATTTATCTATAATGTTTCCTCGACATAATAATCTATTGCATAAATTAAAACTAAAGATACAATACATTTTAGTTCGAAATGAAATATTGCAAAAAAAAATGCAACAGTTTTTGGCACACTTTCACCATTTTCTGCATAAAACAAAAATTTGGCCGGTATATCTAACGACCTACATTCTCATATCGTTAAAAGGTAAATGCGACATTAAAAGTAAAAAACTGAGCGTTAGCCAAAGCAACCTCATTTGTATTTATAAAAAGAATTAAAAATAGAAATAAGTAGCCACGCATTAGAAGCAAACTAACACCTTGACTAGACGGAATAAACGTATGTTCATAAATATTTGGAAATATCGTAAAGTATGTGAAGTAATACGGAAAAGGTAACGTAATAAAAGTCAATTTAAAAATTAGTACGTAAGCTTCCTTCAAGTTCTTTATATATTAATTAAACTATTTGGATATAAATCATTAATGTTAAGTCTTCTTAATCGCAAAATTGAATGATTGATGATATTTTTTTTGGAAGATTAGAAGATTTTTCCGTTATGTTTACCATGTAAATTTGTAGATTATAAATCACATTGTAAATTATGTTTATACTACATTCTATAAACTATGCTTCTATCAAACAGAGAAATAAATAGCTTCATCAGTGAACATGGTAATAACCAGCAGAATTACGTTGTGGAAATGATAAGTTTTCTTTTGTTGTTCGCTCCATATTTCACAAAAACGGATTACTTAATACAATTTTAAACTATGAGTAAATGTTGCCACAAACCACAAATACAACTTGGAAACAAAAAAACAATTGCCCGAAACAATAAATTAAAACTTGTAGTTACATAATGCATAGTTCTGAAGATAGAGTTGACGTTTGTATATTTTAATGATGATTTAGTAGAAGAAAAAGTGATTAAAATACAGATCCAAAACCAATTAGCAACTTTGTATGTAGAAAACCTTCAAAAGATTTGGTGTGATAAAAAATATGAAGAACAGCTTCAGGATGGTGAATTAGGAACAGAAGATATTAACTTTGGTTAGGAATTTCGCCTAAGCGTTTACAATAACGTAGCATCAGAAAATTACGAAGATAGACTTGAGTCAGAAGTTATAAAAGCGATAAAATAAATTGCAACAATTGTAGAGGTATAATTCTCCTTAGCATCGTACTCAAACTATGTGCAAGACTATTAAGGGAAAAGCCAAAACGTATTATTGACCCCAGATTAATGGCGGCACAAAGTGCTTTCCAAAAAGGAAGTAGCATCCAAGACCATGTATTCGCCATCAAAAAAATAGTAAGCAAGACCATATAATAACAGAGAAATGATTTTATGTCCTTGATAGATGTGGAAAAGATCTTTGATAATCTACCTAAGACGAATGTTTGGAACAGTCTATGTAACAGGAGATTAGAAAACCAATTATTGAAAAATACACAAAATATGTACCGAAGTAAAGAGAGCTATATTCTATACAGAAATAGGAAATCGGAGATATTGAGCATAACGAAAGCACTAAACTAAGGAGAAGTCCTGACTTCAGTGCCTGTTTACGATCTTTATAGATGAGATTATTAGAAAATGCAACGGAAGAACGAGGAAGCTTTGTGTCGGCTACAGAAACTTGCTGAAAGTTGAAATATCTGAAGACGTTTTTACCCATGATACTGTCACTGTGGCGGACGGTAAACAAGACCTACAAGGAAATCTGGAGGTATAGAATGAGGAACTCAAAGCAAATGGTGTGAAAATGAACAAAAATAAAACCAAAATAATGACAAAAACGGAAGAATAGATGAAGCTCAACATAACACTTGCAGCGGTAAAGATTGAACAAGTTAATCAATTATGAATACCTGGCCACAGCTATAGAAGTGGTAAGTTGCTGACGGAATAAGAGAAGCTTATTGAAGACGATATCAAAATGCAGTTCTTCACTACAACTTTATGGCAAACGATAAAAAACAATGGTTCTTAATATGACAAGATTAGTGGTGTGTCATCATGGAATCAGAGAGAGAGAAATACAGAAACTTCGATAAAAAATTTAAGCAATGTGACTATAAATTTAAATCTGACGTGCGTTCGTTTCCTTTGTTGCTTGGATGAAACCTGGTTTAATACGAAGGAGACCAAAACAAAAGGCTGGATTGATAATTCAAATAAGTATAGCATGAATGTCACGAGGATATTAAAGGCAATGAGAAGACCTATGGCCCTGCCCAAAGAAGAGGCGTCCAAGCTATTCATTGGACCTATAGCATCGTGTGCATTGTCACGAAAAGAATAGTAGGAGAAACCATTAGAAAATAGTCAGCCGGCAAAGCTCTAGAATGGTGATAAAGCTCCCCAGGACAGAGACAGGCTAAGAAATTCATCAACGAATATATATACATATGCCAAAATTACAGAAGATCATCTGAACAAAAGTAAGGGAACTGTCAAGTTAATTGTAGGTCTACTAACAGTGCTGTGGTCCCTGGTCATTGACGATCTGCTCAACATACTGCACGGAGAAGGCTTTAACGCACAGGGGTATGCAGATAAAGGTCGTCGTAGTCGTTACGATAAAGGGCAAGCAGGAAAAGATTATTACGGACCTAATGCAGCAGGCCCTTAACACCATCAGCAACTGGTGCTGTAGGGAAGGACTCTCTGTCAACCCACCCAAAACCGTTGTTGTCCCATTCGCCAATAGAAGGAAATACTCGCTGAACACAGTGTTCCTGAATGGTGTACAACTAAACTACTCCAGTGAAGTCAAATATCTAGGGATCACTCTCGACTGCAGACTAAATTGGAACCAGCATCTTCATAAAGTTCTCCAAAAGGCTACAATGGCCTTTTAGTCTTGCCAGAGACTTTTTGGAAGAACTTGTGGTCTTAAACCAAAAATGATATACTGGCTATATCAAATGGTTGTGAGACCCATGGTCACGTACGCTAGCCTACTTTGATAGCCAAAAACCAACGAAAAGACAGCACAAAGTAAGCTGCAGAAACTGCAGCGACTAGTATGTCTGGGAATCACAGGAGCGATGCGCACCTGCCCAACTACCTCAATGGAGGTATTACTGGGATTAGCATCGCTGCACCTGGTAATTAAGAGAATTGCAGTTCTCAGTGCCCGCCGCCGGCTGAGTATATCACATCGATTTAAAAATAACGACTTAACCGGACACTTAAGCATTCTAGATGACCTCCGAGAAGAGATTCCGTCCTTAAGTAAACCAACGGACAGCATGACTGTCAAACTGCATCACGAGCGACCATTTAGAGTGCTATTTCCGAGCCGCGAGGAATGGAGCTCTGGTGGACCCAACTTTGAAAATGGAGCCCGTGTCTGGTATACAGACGGATCCAAAACCAGCAGCGGGGTAGGGGTTTGCGTTCATGGACCAATGACCAACATCTCCAGAGCCCTAGGAGCATCACCAACAATCTTTCTAGCGGAGATACATGCTATAGATCGTTGCATCCGAGAAAACCTAGAGAAAAGGCCTGAAGGATGCCAACATACACTCCGCGACACTTGATTGAACGCAATATGTATAACTTTGTAAATAGAATACATTTTTAATCTTTGTTACTAGTGTGGACTAGCACATGTTATTATAAGCAAGTATTCCTAATGTGAACGAAAAAAATTAAATTATATCAGTAGTAATAATTTTTATTTTGAAAATTGGTGCGACACTTGATTGAACGCAGCAAATAAAAAACAACATAATCGTGTTGAAAAAAAATATTTAATAATGTAGATGGATACTGTGCTTAGTAATTACGTCTAACA
>ML218393.1:967-12562 GCA_004785975.1 Popillia japonica
TTTGATTGAAACATTAAATAATTAATTCTTCATGGAAGGAATTTCAAATGGCAGTGATTGGTTGCACCTAAACCCTAACTAATAGCTAGACAATAGACACAAAAATACTTTTCTGCTGCTTATTTCGAAAGAGGATTATTTTTGCTTTGATTGAAACATTAAATAATTAATTCTTCATGGGAGCAATTTCTAATAGTAGTGATTGGTTGTACCAAAACCCTAACTAATAGCTAGACAATAGACACAAAAATACTTTTCTGCTGCTTATTTTGGAAGAGGATTATTTTCGCTTTGATTGAAACATTAAATAGTTAATTCTTCATGGGAGCAATTTCAAATGGTAGTGATTGGTTGGACCAAAACCCTAACTAATAGCTAGACAATAGACACAAAAATATTTTTCTGCTGATTATTTCGGAAGAGGATTATTTTTGCTTTCATTGAAACTTTAAATAATTAATTCTTCATGGGAGCAATTTCAAGTGGTAGTGATTGGTTGCAACAAAACCCTAACTAATAGCTAGACAATAGACACAAAAATATCTTTCTGCTGCCTATTTCGGAAGAAGATTATTTTTGCTTTGATTGAGACATTAAATAGATAATTCTTCGTGGGAGCAATTTCAAATAGTAGTGATTGATTGCAACGAAATCCTAACTAATATCTAATCAAATAATAGACACAAAAATAGTTTTTGCTGCCTATTTCGGAAGAAGATTATTTTTGCTTTGATTGAAACATTAAATAATTAATTCTTCATGGGAGGAATTTCAAATGGTAGTGATTGGTTATACTAAAACCCTAACTAATAATTAATCATTGAACTTAAACATACTTTTCTGCTGCCTATTTCGGAGGAAGATTATTTTTGCTTTGATTGAGACATTAAATAATTAATTCTTCATGGGAGCAATTTCAAATGGTAGTGATTGATTGCAACGAAATCCTAACTAATATCTAATCAATAGACACAAAAATACTTTTCTGCTGCCTATTTCGGAAGATTATTTTTACTTTGATTGAAACATTAAATAATTAATTCTTCATGGGAGCAATTTCAAATGGTAGTGATTGGTTATACTAAAACCTTAACTAATAATTAATCAATAAACTTAAACATACTTTTCTGCTGCCTATTTCGGAAGAGGATTATTTTTTGTAGTGATTCGTTGCAACAATACCCTGGTGTGGTACAGATTTTTTAATGCATTTGAGACTCTATGGTCATTCTTCCAACATCTTTTATTTGAAATTGCTCGTGCAGTACTGTACCATTAGGAGGTGACACTTTAGGCTACAACATTATGGTGACATTTATTTAGGTTGATTTTTTAGAAATCTATCGAAACTACTGATTAGGCATTTATTGATAACCAATCTAAATTTAATTTATCGCCAAAAAGGTACATTCACTTCCAATTTTTGGTTTACAATCGTGTCTTCAGCAAGCGTTTCTTCTTGTTTCTTCGTAGTATATGCCATTTGCATCTGAAACATTCGATATTCTTGCATAAATTTTCAATAATTTTTTTTCAGCTTCAGAAGTTGCAACATTTCAAATTATATGGACCCAATAGTTCGTAAAAGAAGAAATCAGCTGGATTAAGACAGCAGAAAAATATAAGAATAATTAGTGTCAAAAACTTATTATTACTGTAATGAGATTTTTTTGGTATATTATGGCATTTTTTTTTGTTTATTATGGCAGTAATTCAAAGTACATCATTGCAGGATCACCCTCAACCAATTTTTATTAATCTTAACTTTAAATTTAACATTTATTTTTTGTTGTATGGTGGTCGAAAATCAAAATATCCAGATACAAGAGTAGGAATAGACATCTACCGGCCGAAATCCATGATTTCACAGTTGTTTAGCGCAAGTCCAACAATCTTTCAAACGAAAATATTAGTATATACAACAAATTTTATCAGACAATCATACTAAAACAATCAAGTGTGCATTTCCAATTCATTGAACCAGAGCCAGTCTGTGGTTTTACCAAAAGGCACGTAAGTTCTCATCTCCACCAGTAGGAGACTTACCAAGATCTGACACTGGTATAATATTCCAAAACTAAGACAATCAAAAGATTTATCACTTTTTTAACCAAATACATTGAAACAGTGGACATGGCTAAACCATAGCTCCCAAAAGGATCCCAAAATTTTGGAGATCAATTGAGACTAAAAGACTAAAGGTATTCATAGATCTCATTGATTGCATTGACGAGAAGCGGCTAAATGCTTAATTAACCCACCAGTAATTTATTCCAATCTAAAATTTTTTGTTGGGCTTGAAGTACCAACCTGTAAATACAATATCTAATCATTTGAAGAATTTTGTTGTGTAGATCAATTCGTTGCCCTCTATTGTGGCTATCGACAGATCAATCATTTTATCCAGATAAACTCCAATAATTTGAACCCCATCAGATCATGTCAATGTTTAGTTTGATTCAGAACAAATTTTCACAATGTTTTTCATAATTTCTTTACTTACGTTGCACTGAGGAACTGAGAGCCACGGGTTTTGTAAATGAAAATGATATTATCCAGATAGTTTTTCCACTTTTTAGATCAATGATAACAGTGCAATTGGAACAAAAGTCAAATTTATTATTTATTTAATTATTTATTTATATTATTATTTTATTGGAATAAATTTGACTTTTGTTCCAATTGCAGTGTTATCATTGACCTAAAAAGTGGAAAAACTATCTGGATAATAAGATAAGTTAAAAAAGGTCATAAAAATACATATAGTAAATGAAAATAACATTTCAGACATAAAATGTGGTACTAATATGAATATCTAACGAAGAAGACGTTATTGTACTTTATAAATGGTACGCCCATAATATAGTGAACATGGCAGCACCACTGTAATTTGTTCTGTGAAGACAGAAAGATATTTCCAAAAGAACAGGAAGTAGAGTACGCTTAGGACTTGACTTGTTTATCAAAGAAGATAAACTAACATCTTTGTATGTCTTTCATATGTCAGAAATGTGACACAAAATAAATACTAAAAGTAAATCATTATTATTAAAGGAAACTGTTTTTTAGCAGCTTTCGTTCGTACATATGTTTACTAATCAACAAATCAGGATTCGATATATGCGTGTTCGATTGTACCTTTCCAATTTTGTTTACATGAAACATGATTATAAATCCGTTGCAATCCCTCCACCCCTCTGAATCCGTAAAAAATGATGTTTTGTATGTTTAAGGGGAGTTCAGAGCTCTCCGTTTGTCCGTTTGCGTTTGTACGTTGACCAATCACAGCACGTTATTTTTATGTGCTTCACAGTCTATCCGATAACGGATAAAGTTGACCGACGTTGAACTTTGTACGCGTCCGTTCATCCGTTTACGAAAAAAGTGAGGTTAGACCTGTCACAACAAAACGGTTAGCATAGGAAATTGATCTGTCAATAAACGTACGTTACAGACGCAACGCTATGAACCGCAAAAAAAATTTCATCCGTCAACGTATAAACGCAGACGGACAAACGGAGAGCTATGAACTAGCCCTTACAATCATAAAAACATAACCTCTTAACCTAGTCGTAATTATTGTAACCTGTCATTAGGGTTCGGATAATTATGCGTCGTTTATTAGATTGAAATAAAACAGTGTTTAATGGTTATATTGGTCTATTTACAACAAATTTACAGATTTTTACTTTACATTTCACTATAACATGATGTAATAAATTGTCAAATGTAAATTTAGGTCTATTATCGCCTAAAATATTTTTAAATTCTGAAAAACGTCGTTCCACGTCTATGTAGTTTTGTATCTTGCTTTTCTTCTTCGGGGTATCTACATCGCTCATTGAACTGTCTATGTCACTGGATGAGCTTGACGATGATAAATCATCACAAATCATCAAATGATTCTAAGGCCATTTCCGGAAGTATGTAATATTATACAAAATATACATATGTAAGAATATGTGTATTATCTACTTACAAAAATCAATTTCTCCATTTTGTTTATGTCAATCGGTACTATGAATCAAAGCTCTGAATACGACGTTCTTTTGCTACCTCGGATTAGTTAGAAATGATTGCTGAACACGGATTATGTTTACGTTAATCATGATCAAAATAAGTGGCACGAACGAAAGCAGCTATTATTTTAATAAAATAGAAAACCTAAACTTAATCAAATTTATTCAGTTTTTTTTATCACTAATCAATGATTAAAATGTTAATTGACACAAGAGAACTGACATTTACAGATCTTGCAAATGTAACCTTTCACTTGCTTCTTTCATATACGACTTAATATCTTCTTTATATTCGCCATGTCCTCGGAACAAACTACACTTAGAACTTCTTTAACTTTTTCTATTTTCATCTAGTTCGCCTACTTTTCCCCGCAGTTACATATACATTTTTAATAATAAAACTTTACGATACAGCACGGAGCTCTTTATAGGTATAACATGCATTATGTAATACGGTCCTGAACCAGTTCGTACCTACGCTAAGCCAGTTTTCTGCGGAACAGCAGCTTAGAATTGGCTTTCGGGGCATTAGACGCGGCAACACGCTAGTTACGCGAAGGGATTTCAAGCTCAGAATTTATTGTTGCAGGGCCTGCAGGATAGCGGATTGGGCGGTGGTGCGGTGGCCCACTTCGAACCCCAGGTGGCCATATTATGCGATGCGGGGATCCACGGTCAGGAAGCCTACCATCCCCAGTACATGACTGAGCAAGGACGGTGGCAAACGGACTTAACATCTAAAGCCACCTGTCTCAAGGATAAAATGGACATTCTCGACTACTGCAAAAAGGTAAGACGCGAATCTTTTATACGAAGTTTTTTTATTCATATTTTTTATATAATAAAAATATTGCTTTGAAATGAAAAATACAAAATGCAAACAAAACGCTCTGCTATTCTGCTGAAGTCTGTAGAAAGTAAATAAATTTGACAAATTATATTTTAATTAACTAATGCGCATAATATGTGTGCATGCTTCCACGTATGTACTTATTTACGACATTGTATATAGATACAGACTTCAACACATATTTACAGACAAGGGAATATTGTTTACTGTGCACGATCCGTTTACGCTACCGTAGGACTGGCTGTGTTCACGTTTATTAGCAGAGCTTCCCGTCCATTATAAATATTTGAGGCAATTATGCGGTATTGAGTTTCAAATGATTCAACTGGTTCGGTAGAACGGTCAGCGATACCCCGAATTAACGTACCAATATGCATACAATACAATGTATGTTTCCTCACGTACAGCACACATACACCCCACCACAGTCAAAAATAGTACCCACAATTAACTGAGATACATACACTCATTCATAAATGCTATTTATCGAAACAGTGTATGCCAAAAATTTGCTTTTAATTTTCTTAATCTGGTTTCTATCTCCAACACTATTTGGAAAACTTTATTTTGGGAAAATATTTGGTGCACAAGGTGGCCCAAATAATTTTACCAATACGATCGTAAGGACATCCTGTATTTTCTATACTTTTTAGTTAATCAATTCCCAACAAAATGTTTTATTAGTTTTGGCATTTTAGGAGAAATAAACTAAAAATCATGCAAGAACGGACTAGAAAAAGAAAAAGACAATTATTTGACTAACGAGTTGGTATCGAATAAATTGAGCAAAATTTGCGTTGCAGTGTACTTGCATGATAAAAGGCTGAAACTCTGAAACAGTATAGCAAAAACCTACCGAATAATTCGAATAATTAATATTGAAATTTTGCAAAAGAAAGGCAAACAAAAAAACGGTTTCTTTCGTTTTTTTAATATTATTTCGCGAAATTTATGAAAAAATTATGATGAAATTTTGTTTCCAACCGAAATCTGTTCAAATGGAGTTGGTGACAATAACCATAACACCGCCAGATTTGTATATTTTTTGTACCAAATTTATAAATTATTTTTATTTAAATTATATTAATAATACGTAATATAGCAAACTATATTTTCAATACTGCAAAGAGATGTGTTTTTCAAAAATTGTTGAATTATGCATGCTGCCATAAAATACATATGTAGATATGAAAAATATGTATAGAGAAAAAATGGTATCAAAAATTATTGAAAATTATTTGTATTACGTATATTTTAATGTACAGGGTGTCCGCGATATACAAAGCATGCTTTTAAGGGCTGATAGCTACAACGATTTAGAAACAAAAACATATAATATGTATATAATGTATGTATATATGTATATAATGATTTTATTGTCATAACATTATTTAAAAAACGCAAAGGTACCTTTATTTTTAAAACGTATGGCCATTGACTTCGTACGATACAATAGTCTAATGTAGTTCAAGGTCGTATAAACAGATGATGCTTGGCTTGCATCTGTGCCTCTATTCAATACGTGTACAATATGGTGTAAGAGAAATGACACCACGCTTCAATTTCAAAGTATTAAATAATTCGTTTTCTTCGTTGTTTTCCGTTATTTTCAACCCTAAATTTTTGATATGGTTTTTTGGTTATTTAAGAAGCAATATGGATGAGTTTTCTTGTACAGTTTGACCAAATAAGGTTTTTTAGAAATAATTTTTTTCTCGTTTACGCTTACAGATATACCCAATGTGTATTATATGTTTTTGTTTCTAAATCGTTGTAGCTATCATCCCTTAAAACCATGCTTTGTATATCGCGGACAGCCTGTATAATAAATAATAAAATGAATTAGATGCAATAGAATAAAATAGTTACAAAATGAAAGCGCATGAACTACTGCCATAATGTAGGTATAAATACTGCTAATCAACTTATAAGTTGTCAAATACAGAGATGACTTATAATTACTGCCAAAGCTCAAAGCGCAAATATCGTTACTTCTTGTTTATGCTCTCCACGCCCCGCTGTCGGGTGGCTCCAAAACGTTCCTGCCAAATTTGGCAAATTGTGCAAATACACGAAAACAAACAAACAATAACTGAGTTGCTATGTGGCAACACTGTTCAGTCGTACGAACATAAAAATTTATTCACAGTATCGTTATTATAGGTACTTCGATGGGTATTTTATTGTTTTGTGTTGGTGATTCCGAAAAATCTGGTAATGACGTGTAAATCTTTCCAACTCTGGCTTGCCCTTAAGGATACCCAGATAATGGGAATCATGACAGTTTTGTAGCAGTAAACATTATGATTAATCTAGAGAGCATTATGAACGTTAGATTAGAAGTCAACTTTATTGTATGTTAGGTTAGAATGTTATTACTTTATCAATCCAATCACTACTAAATCTTGCCACAATCCAACTGATGGTTGGAGTTAAAGAATAATCACAACGAAGGGAATCAGCTATGCTGGGAAATGTATTTGTTTATGTGTACAAATTTAACATTTCGCCTGAATATCGATCAAACCGTTCTTTAGATTTCTAATTTTCCATGGGGATGATCTAAATGATATACATATGTATGTACTTATGTATATACAGAGCTTTGATTTAGAATCAAAACGCACGTGATCTCTGACCTAAGATAACGTAAATAAGATTTTGGTATAACAAATAATATCCTTAAGCTGTCTAACTTGACAGTTACAAGGTTGATATTTGACAGTTTTTGTACGCTCTGTTTGCCTAGTTGTTTTCATTTTATATGTAAATAAAAATTTCTTGGGAAATTTAATTTTTAAATATGTATTACCATACTGTTAAAGGGGTTGCATATCTAAAAGAGGTCACGTGGGTTTTGGTATTAAATGAAAGCAGTCTATAAATCGATTAATTAAATTGTCATTAGTAGCGGTGGGGATTCTATGCAATAAGTTTTGGGTGGTGCCCTTTCAAAAAGGAGATGGAAAAACAACAAGTATTTTCGGCATATTTTATTTTTTACTATTAAAAAGATAAAAATCCTGTTCAGGCAAGAGAAAAACTAGCTGATGAACATGGAGAAGATGTATTGACAGTACACCAATACCGAAACTGCTTTGGAAAACTTCAATAGGGCAATTTTGATGTTAAAGATCCACCACCTTCTGTAAGACGAGTTAGACATTACTCAACTGTTAATGACCACTTGAAAGGCCTAGATTTAACCTCAAAGCTCGACATATGTTGTAATATAATTTTCAAAGCCAATATGTATTCATAAAAAAAAATTAATGCTATCTGTTTGGGAGAGATTTCCCAACTATTAATTCTAAAGTGTACCGTCACCAGCTGGGCAAACTGAATGATTCACTTAAACAGAAAAGGTGTAATGTTTCACCAAGATAATGTGAGACCTTATACAAGTTTGCAACTTGCGAAAAGCTTTTACGACTTGAATGGAATATACTAGTATACTGACGATACAGATCTGGTACCTTCTGATTATTATTTGTTCTCTAGTATTTTTTTTTATTATGGTAGAACTTTTAATTGTGTAATTATGCTACTTCCAAAAACACTGCAAAAGATATTGGACTAGAATGGACAAATTAATAAAATATTTATTAAGCATACGAAAATTGTCTTTCATTTTAACAAAAATGCATGATATTACTTTCCGAACAATAAATACAGTTTTGCTATTTTACCGCTAATAATTAATGGCGCCATCTATTAAAAAAACACATTTTTAAGTAAGTATTATTTAGCTATAATCTCCTAACGATAACAGACGCAGTACGTCATAACCAGTAAAATCAGAAATAACCACCTATACAAAACGAAATACTCAAAAAATAACTATCGAAGATATCGGAATTTTTTCTATGCAAAGGTGCCCGTTCTGTACGATGTTGCCATCTCGTGAGTATTAACTTAATCGTTAACACGAATTGCGTGTCAATAAGCTATCATGACTTAATACATAACCTATTGGAGAAAATGCGTACCAGCATTATGACGTGTATTGCTGACATGCCTCGTCGGTTATAGTAAACAGACTATAGTATCTAACCCAGCTTTTTTGGTAATTCTTTCATATTTCTTTAATTAAATGCTGTCATTGTCTCGGTAACAATATAACAGGAGTTAAAATAATTCTCTTTTGTCAATTATTGCTATATTATTTTCTAAAAAATCAAAAATTTACACTTGTAGCATATAAAACGAATTTTTCCCCATTTTGTTCCACCACTCGCTCCTGATATGATCGTGCAACAAAATGCTGGTAATAAACTCGGCAAATTGAAAACAATATACTACCGAGGAATGCAATAAAATCGGCCATATTTAACGAATAATACAGGTAATTAAAATATTTTATAACTTTCCCGTTAATAACGTAAAACCGCTACAGGAATACAATTGAACGTAAAGCGGTCGCAGTAAATTTCTTTGATTTTATACGAAATAAATATTCGAACACACCACCACAGCCGCACCGTTACATAGTTCCGGTAGTGTGGTAGTAAACAAATTAAATGTCGGTTTGTACTAACATATAAAAACCTTGCACGTTTCGGGGGAGAGCAATGAAATTTATTAGATCGAGTTCGGAATAGCGTCGACGTTCCGAAACTGCAACTATGCACACTGAACGCTTCAATTATTTACGAAATCGTGTAATTAAAACTTACAAAAGCACGAAATACAAATAGTGAATAGAAATTTCTATTTACAAATTCATAAAATTTTTCACGAAGTTGAAAAACATTAATTGCTTAATCCTTACGAGAGGTTCTACAGGAGCAAATTGATTTTACAAGCTAGTATTACTGCAACAGCATGATCATATTTTGATACCACCCAAGATATTCATTTAAAAAAAAAAATTCGTGCCACATGCAGCGACTTCTCAAAATCTAGCGTCGTTATGAATTCTTAATTAGTTTGACTCCATTCTTCTGTTTTAGCTTTACATATGCATACATTCAAATCTAATTAGCAGGAAAAATTAAGCAATTACAGCCATGTCATCTGGACTTATTCTGACGTCGTACGCCGGCTAATTCTACGACAAAGAACCAATTACGTTGTACTAATTAATTTTTTTATCGCCGCTCATTATTGTTAAACAAAATTTAATTAAAAATGAAACTTTTTGCGGATCCTATTAAATTTAAATTTAAACTTGCTGCTAATTGTAGTAAGCGGTAAATATCATTTGTGGCTATTCTAGGCGAAACATTGGATGCTGTATATAAAGGAATTATCTGTTTAATTGAGGAATTACGGTATCGTTAATGTTTCTTTGCCTCATTGTCAGTCAGATCCATTTAGGAGTTTTTTCGATTCTCCGTAAATTTTTGAATAAAACTCCAAGCATAACAGCCCCAATGATGCATAACTTTTTACTATGTTTTTTATTGCTGCAGCAGTTAAGCGATTTTGAGTTATTAAATCTAATATTGTTTCCTAAAACCCTACTTTCGTGCTAATATGAAACTGTTTTTAAACAATTTTCATTATAGAGCTGATTCTCTGATTACAATATTTTTCTGTTTCGTGGGATATTCGTACTTGACGTACAATACCATGAAGTGAGTTGTAGACGAAAGTTTCTAGAACATCTTTTTGGACAGCTTCATTAAAACTACAAGTATACATAACAGTATAAAAACGGCGAATATTATGTTCATATACAGGCTAATTTACTATACAAAGTATACCGCAAATAGGTATAAACTGTCTTAATAATAATGACAATAATAATAATAATAATAACAATAATAATAATAATAATAATAATAATAATAATAATATGGGGTACCCCGTCCCCCGTCATTAGCTTTTTGTGTCTACCTTGGGACTATGTATTATGCTGGAAATTATGTTAAGGAAAGAACATTATATCTGTCATAGTTTGATTTATATCAATAGACAAGTTTATTAATTTTGAAGCTTTAGTATTTTTCTATTTTTACATTTATTAATTTTCTAAACTTGTTATACATCCTCGTATTCTATGTCTTCTTTTGATGAATAAGAAAAAGAAAAAATGTTAAAAAAATGAGGGGTATGGGGTACCCTGTCCCCCGTTATTAACTTTTTGCAAATATGGACGACGCCACCCTTAGGGCCATGCAATATGCTGCAAATTATGTTAAGAAGAAAATTTTATATCTGTTATAGTTTAGGAAATATTTGCAAAAATTGAAAGATCGTCCAAACTTTGGAGGGGGCTGTACCCCAAAATCGTGCGGATACGCCGATAAAAAATACGTGTCTCTTATATTGATGTACTCTTTCGATCTGTAAAGTTTCATCGAAATCGGAGGGGGACACCCGCCGGTTTGATCACTCACATATTACTCAAATACAAGTTTGTTGCAACTCTATTCGGAGGAAATGGTTACAATAAAATCATTTCTATACTCTAGAACATTGAAAATAACGGTATCACCTGTTCGTTGTTCAGAAATACCGGTGAACTATTTTTAATTAAACAAAAAAAAATCATTAAATTAACGGTCACAATCATTTTCCGACGTTTGGATGATCTGTTGACAGATTTTGCCCCAACAGGCGCCGGTTAATTTTCGCCGAATCCCCGTATTTTGCATTTACTATTTTTGACCATTTTTTTTAGTATATTTATCATTGTACTGCAGTTATAACTTAAAAAAGCAATTATTACTGAACTATTTTGAATTGAACCAGAAAATCGTTAAATTAACGGTCACAATC